>KN538451.1:34945-69230 GCA_000797535.1 Trichuris suis | reverse complement strand
AACTACGTACTGGCGCGGGTGCGATACGCGACGAGCTGCAAAGTCTGCTTAAGACTGGCCAGCTGGTGCCATACTACAAATTTGTCCGCCTTCCTACTCACACTGTGCATTGACGTGAACGGCTTGCTCCCACTCACCGTTTCCTTTAGAGCGGACCGCTACGCCGCCAGTCCTGACGGGAACAGGGGCTCAGCCTCCGCGATCTGTGACGGTCCCAGGCTGTGCATCGCTCTTCTCATCCTTCTCTCTCGCCTCTTCCCCTGTTAGCTTTCACTGCCGTCCTCCGGAGGACCAGAACCGCCCCTTCGGGGTGAAATAGCGCCGCAGGGAATACTGCTGTGCGATTTCCCGAAGATCGGTATGCGTAGCGTCCGTTATAGGAGGGTATATGTTTGGTGCGTCCCGTCAGCAGTGCTTTCATGGGGATAGCGCGGAACAGTTGTCACATCGACGCCTCCCACTTCGTCAATATCTCCCACCCAAGAGCCCATCCATGGGTTTGGTCCTATCACTTCATCTTTTTTACTTTATGTGACGACGGAAGTGCCCCAAAAATGGAGCAGTGTGAAGGAGGAGTGCGAGATAAACCGGTTTTCGTTCTTGCACCTATGCTTAGGCCGCCTACATGCACTCTAGGGCAGAGCGAAAACCCCCGTCGTGTAGCTCGGCTTCTCGGCTTAGCTGTTGACACTTGCCGACATGCGCTGTCCTTTGATGAGCCCAGGTTCAATGCATAAGTAACAGCGAAATAGGTCACGCATGTAGGTCACGCTGCGAAAGAACATCGTCACTTGAGCGGGCAGGAAATAACTGCTCTTTTCGCCAGTCTCCTTGAGCTACCTGAACGGCAGGATCGCTGTCGTCCTGCTACCGACTGCCAGGGACCCCCTGAGGGCCCCCAAGCTCCCAGGGACCCCCTAAATCCCCAGTCCTTCCCAGGGCCCCCTTCAAGTCTTCCAGGGTCCCCAAGGGGTCCCTGGGCCCCCGTTGGGAATCACTGGTCTAGTACATGCGGCGTTATGAGCATGAGGTTAATATGTGCCATCTACGGCCGTCCACTGCCATGCGCTACCTATGTTTTGGTGGATTAGTAGGTGCCATCTTTACATGCAGGTTAGGAAGTGACGTCGGGGGTCACTGCACAACGATTCGTAACATCAAGCGACTACATTCTCCCGCGGCGTTTGAGATGTACTGGAGACCGTTGAAGTCAGCTTGATCTGTCGTGACACGGGGCGTCTAAATGTGCCACGTGAATTTCGAACATCCGCTACACGAACAACGCCGTCTTGACCAGGGTAGAGCTTCTCTACGTATCCCATTCTCCAAATACCTCTGGGGTTCGACGTGTCCGCGATTAGCACTATATCCCTGGCCTTTATGTTCTCCTGTTTTGACCGTTCTGCGCGACCCCTATTTAGCGTCGGAGGATACTCACGCATGCAACGGCGCCAAAATTGATCAACGATCGTTTGTGCTACCATCCAGTAGCGACGTGACGTTATTTCCTTATCATGGAAGACGTCTGGCGGTATAATTGCATAGGGGCGTCTGAGTAGAAAATGGTTAGGTGTAAGTGGCTCATCATCATTCGGGTGACGGCTGACGTGAGTTAAAGGACGTCCGTTCAAGAGCCCTTCCACTTCTACAATCACGGTCTGTAGGACTTCGTCTGTGAGACGTTGTCCGCTTAAGGCCACTGACAATGCCCTTTTTGCACTACGGATCAGGCGTTCCCATGCTCCTCCAAAGTGTGGCGCACCGGGAGGGTTAAATTGCCACTTCACGCCTCTTTGAGCCATGTATTCCGAGATGTGCGTTGAGTTTAAGCGTTGCACACCTTCTGAAAGTTCTCGTTGACCAGCCACGAAGTTGGTTCCATTATCAGATATACATACTGATGGCATGCCCCTTCGCGCAACGAACCGTCTGAATGCACAGAGAAAACCGTCTGGGTCCATCGACCTACTGATTTAGAAGTGAACAGCGCGTACTGCCATGCACGTAAATAGGCATATCCAGCGCTTCACTGAGGACCTTCTTTCGGTCACGGAAATGGGACCAAAGTAATCTATTCCAGTTGACGTGAACACATGAGCTGGTTTTTCTACACGGCATTGCGGGAGTTGGGCCATGAGAGGCGTCACAGGCCTAGCTTGGTTTTTCGGCAGATCACACAATTGTAAATTGCACGGCGCACAGCAGCTCTCCCATCTATGACCCATGCCCGAGCCCTCAGTTCGGCCAATGTGTCCTCAGTACCTGAATGTAGACGATCCATATAGACTTGTCCGATTAACATCGCTGTGAAATGATGTTTTGATGATAGGATTGGAGGATGTTTTGCTTCTGCACTTAGGTGGGTGTGCTTCAACCGTCCACCAACGCGGATAATGCCAAATTCATCTAAAAAGGGTTTTACCTGTCGAAGTCTACTTCGTGCACGGATCGTTGCTTTAGTTTTGAGCAAGTTGATCTCCGTTGAAAAACATTCTTCTTGAACTTTTCGGAAGCACAATTTCCATGAATTTGCGAAAGTCGATGTTTCTGTGTCTGGATGCGTGGGGTTGGCTCGTGAGCGTCGACACAGGTTCACAAAACGTTGAACCAAGCGAATAATACGCAGCAGTCGCAGTTCAGGCACTCGTGAAATGGCATCCACTATTGTATCGTTATTTCCATCGGAGCGCTTTAGGTGAAGGGCGCGAGTTACCACAAGTTCTTCAAGATACTGTTTCTTAATCCCTTTAAGGGGCAGTTCAAAGATTGGCCAGTCAGATCGGTGACGATGAAGAAACTTTGGCCCCTTGAACCACCGATGATCACAATGCAACGATCTGACAGTGAGCCCTCTAGATAAATCATCCGCAGGATTTTCCTTCCTCGGTACGAAACGCGATTGGTCGGCAACTGATGCGTTTAAGATCTCACTAGTCCGGTTTTCAACAAACCGAGAATATTGTCGTCCGTGCCTGTCTAACCAGTGTAGCACTACAGATGAATCTGTCCAAAAAGTAACGTCACCAGTGCACACAAGCTCAATCCTTTCGTAATTGAGCTAGCTAGCCTCACTGCGATCACAGCTGCCTGCAGTTCCAACCGCGGAGTGGTCATCTGACGTATTGGCGCCACGCGCGCCCGCGCCATGACCAACGTAATGTGAGGGTTATTTCCATCAGGACTGACTCGCAGATATGCAGCGGCTCCGTATGCCACTTTACTGGCGTCCGAAAAAATGTGTAGTTCTGTTTGTCCTCGTGCTGGACATAGGCATCGCGGAACAGTAAGAGAGGAAAGATTACTCATGTCGGCCAACCAGGCTTTCCATCGAACAAGAAATTGTTCGTCAGGTGTATCATCCCATCCGTATTTAGCGACCCACAGCTCTTGTAATCTTATCCGTGCCTCGACGGTGACGGGCTAGAAATCCTAAGGGATCAAAGACGCGCGCTACAATGCTGAGGATTTGCCTCTTTGTATGGGGAAGCCTTCTGGCCTCGACCAGTTCAAACGGAAAAAGTCCTGTCTTCTCATTTCCGAGATTGTCTCGCGATAGGTCGACTTGCGGTTCAGCTCTCTCACTTGGGGGAATCTTGGCAAGCAGATTTCGGGAAGAGGATGCCCATTTCCTCATTCGGAAACCAGAATTGCCTAAGATGGTAACAATCTGCTGATAAAGTGCCTGAGCTTCCTTCACGGTATCAACAGAGTCTAATAGATTGTCCAAGTAAATGCCTTTTAGAATTCGGTCCGCTACTTCAGGGAAGGTATTTCTGTGTGCCTCCGCCGCTTGGCGTAAGGCATAGATGCAACAACTCGGAGATGACGTGACGCCAAAGACATGGACACGCATGCGGTAAACAGCAGGATACCTTCTCGATCCCGGTCTTCTCCAGAAGAATTGTAACGCCGGCCAATCTGAAACCGGCACTTCAACTTGATGGTACGTCTTCTCTATGTCGGCAGAGAATGGTACCTTTCGGCTTCGGAATCTCAACAACAACCTAACCAGGTCTATCAAAAAATCAGGCCCCTTTAACAGGCAATCGTTTAATGATATGCCCTGATACCGCGCCGACGCGACAAACACTACGCGGACCTTGCCTGGCCTTTGCAATGAGACGACTGCATGATGGGGTAAGAACCCAGTTCGTCCGGGGCTGCTGTTCATAGAGTCTTCATCGACCCTTTCGGCGTGACCTAGTTGTAGAGATTCTTCCATCGCCTCAGTATATGCCTTCATCAACCATTCTTGACTCATCAGTCGGCGTTCTGTTCGGTAAAATCGACGTAGGGTCGTTGCCTTGTTGTTTGGTAGCTGTATGGAAGGTGTTTTCCACAGCATCCCTACTTCATATCTTACGCCGTTGAACCCAGTCGTTCTCTTTAAGATGTCAAAAGATACGCCATCATCTGTTGGTGCACTGCTGTTGGTATCAATCTCATATGCTTCTATGGACCAGAATCGCTCTAACTCTTGCTTTAGCTCATCTAGCCCAGAAGCGGGCATACACAAATGACGGCGGATGTGAATATGCCTTACATTTGTCTCCAGACAGCGATCTATTCCAGGTACCTTTCCTACAACTGTCCATGCGAATGGTGTTCGGACGCTGATCGGTCCAGCAGAAGTACTTTTCAGAAGTCTTAAGTCGTAGTGACGGTGGGCCAACGGAACATTCATTCCAATCAGTAGTCCGATGGCATCGTCAACTGCCGTCAGAGCGGCAATTCAGTTAGATGGGCCCAGTTTGACTGGACGGGAGATTGAGCGGACGGCCAAATCCATCTTCGGGACGACAATTACTGGATCCACTTTAAAGGAGACAGATTTGTCCACAGCGGAGACCACGCATTCAGATTCCATTGCTGACACCTGTGACATTCCATTGATTGTACGAATGTTAAACAATCGTTTATTGCCTTGGATGTTCAGGCGTTGCGATAGTTGGCTTGACATCATTGATACCTCGGCACCGCTATCTAGCAGTGCATATGCAGTGCAGGTGGACGGACCAAACGTCACGAGGACAGGTACAACGGCGCAAAGACCTGGACCCTGTTCGACTGACAATTCACCCTAGTCGTGGTGACAGACGCATGATGTTGCCCAGGACTCTCTGCTGCTAAACGGCTCTGCCCAAGAATTTGATTCGAGTACATGCTAGGTGCTCCATGAAGCAATGGATGGTGTGTTCCTTTACTTTCGCGCACTGAACATTTTCCCTTTGACCTACATTCCTGCTTTAGGTGGCCAGGCTTAAGGCACCGATGATATAGACGGCTTTGACGTAACACTTTTAAGCGATCAGTTATAACCATATTAGAGAAGGTAGGACATGATGTCATATTGTGAGAATCTAGTCACAAACGATGCATAGGCGCACCGGCGCCATGACCGTAGCTCCCACTAGTTTTGGATTTGTCGCTAAGTGTGGCCTTTCTCGACGTTTTCCCCAAGACGAGGGTGAGGACGCAATTTGCTCGAGGTTCACGAAGCCTCCTAAGAAGAGCTTTTCTATTACAGGTACACCCCGCTTTACGAAGGTTGATGGGACTGGAGAAGTTGTTCGTAAAGTGAAACCTTCGTAAAGCGGGGCGGCAGTTCCTATTATTTAGCATAGCAAACGGGTTTGAGCGGACCAGAGTTATTCAGCAATGCCATGGACAGGAAATGACACATAAAATCCAGAAAAATCCTATGCTATACTGAAAGCCGCAAGACTTTGTAAAAAGGAGCCCCATACCAGGTGGAAATAGCGTAAGTGCTTTGTTGTTTCCGTTACTATAATTGGGAAGATACTGTGGTTGCAAGAAGACAGGAAGTTTATTTATTGGTACGATGCCGCAGAGTCATCAGGACCTGCGGCTAATTCCTGCATGCTTGGACGCAGACGGTTGCAGTTCATCGTCCGCTTCGGTCAAACTTGAGCGCTTGAAAAAAGATGTTATAGCCAACTGTTTGGCGTCACGACTTTTCTGGACGTATAGTTCCCTGTATGCGCTCAAAATGTCCTCCAACCCAGCTCTAAACCGCCTTGACCGTTCGAGATTAGGGTCGTGCTGTTCCGCTATTCAATGATAGAAAGCTACTCTCTCAAGTGCTTCATTTCCATTTCGGCTTTGGATTCACTATTTGACCGTTCCTGCCTGGTCCTGCCAGAGGATCGCTCCTGAGATCGTCTAGCGCATTAGTGCACCCGATGATTAAAATAAATGGCAGCTGGAATTCCGCGGCACTAAGAACTAGCAACTTCGATACTAGGCGTAATTTCCCCTGACGGTTGACCTGCAGTAGTAGATGTAACGCTGCGACAAAGAGCGCACAAGCAAACACTAAAAGCTATTGTGTCCTTTCCCCTTTCTTCGTAACAGCGAATAACGCCCCCGCAAATCTTTCGTAAAGCGAAAACGGGTATACATTCAGCTTCTTCGTAACATTGAAACTTCGTAAGGCGGGGCTTCGTAAAGCGGGGTGTACCTGTACTAAGTTTCTAAGCCAATCAACAAAGTGTCTCAAGGATAGGGCTTCCAGCGATAGTGAATGGACGTGATGAGCCCATTTTTCACGCAAATTGCGAGTCAACTTACTTGCGACTTGGCTAACCAGAACAATAGAGTTCAATTCGTGGTGTCGGTTGTTCATTTCTAATACGCTAACTGGCCGATTCACTTGTAAGTAAAAACGCTCCAGTTCTGCTACGGATTCACTTCGTAATGAATCTACGTTAGTCAGCGTGAGTGCATGAGACTGAACTGTGGCCGCTGGATCGCCATACAGTTGTTCCAACTCTTGTAACACTTGACGGTACATGGTTGGTGTTGACAACAGTCCAGCAAAACCCTCTCGGATACGCGGAGAGAGAAGTTGGGCCAACAGAGCGAGCCGGTCGACATCAGACGAAACTGAATCGTGGACCATGGATTTGAAACTGGCGATGAAACGGGGCCAACATTTCGGGTCGCCATCGAACACCTCCACGTTAGCAGCTGGAACTAACTTTTGCAACCATGGGTTCGGAACTTGTACATGAGTGGGCGGTGAAGACGACTTTAGCGGAAACCATGACTCATCAATTTGGACGGCACTACCAGTCAACGGAACCGCATCCTGCGAAGGAACTGCTGCTGGGGCAGCTTCTATTTTAGACTGGAGTAAATCCGTCTCCCTTTTGGTTTGGCCAGAAGTCATCGGGTTTGCTTCCAAGGTAAGCACAACGTGGTCCAACCTCTCGGTAAGATTGATCAGCAGCTCACAAACGTGAGAAAGATCAGCGTTCGACCTGTCTACACCATCAGGCTGAACGGAAGTCGGAGGAATGGGCCACGTAGAAGAACGAGCTGATCTGACCGAGCGGGAACGTCGAAGCATTATTGCTGATCTATCCGGCAACTCAGAGGACCAGATACGTCGTTGCTGAATTTGTTTCTATCCAACGTGTAGCAACGATACCGTTTATTTCGCATAAACGGCAGATATGTACAGACGAACGGTAAACGGAAAGACGGTACGGAACGGAAGAATAGGGAGCGGAATTGACCTTGAGATGACGAGAGAAGTAATAATAATAAGAAAATGGAGGATGTATACATACGTATAAACACCTCTGTGAGCTATAGGTGGTCGTGCAAGAGAGTATAACTGTACAGTTGGGGGTAAGGTCATTAGTCTAGTACATGCGGCGGTATGAGCATGAGGTTAATATGTGCCATCTACCGCCGTCCACTGGCTAGTGCTACCTATATTTTGGTGGATTAGTAGGTGCCATCATTACATGCAGGTTAGGAGGTGACGTCGGGGGTGACTGCACAACGATTCGTAAGACCAAGCGACTACACTAACAGTTTGCTCATTACACATCATGTCACTTACCTCCCTACTGCTGTTGAGGTAGACGAAGTAGACGTTCCCGCCTTTCAGGTGGAAAGGAATAATTGACATTGCCGTGTTCTATTCAGCACTAGAAACGGAACTCTTTAGCTCAGAGAGCTACAGCTTAGTCTGCTTTTGTGAGAAGACTAGTCAGCTTGGTCTGTTTTCTGTAAAACCAGACCCCTTTCTGTATAACAGCTACAGATCAAACTGACTTTCACGCTTACTGCTTAGGGCAAGCGTCAAAGACAGTGATCGAGGCTATTGACAGAATTTATATTCTGTACTAATTAGCTGTTGCTCGAGCGAAAGAAAGCATGAATCTGTTGCAGGCTTCAGCCGTCCAGACGCATCATCATTCAACCATACTTGTAGGTTAAGAAAACAAAGACAGAAATCGAATGAATAAGACCTCCTGAATAAGACTTCCTGGAACTCATTCTGCATTTCAGAGCATTCAGCTCTTCTGCCTTTTGAGGGGGAGTTTCACGTTCAGAATCATAGTTCCAGGCTGTTCAAACTATATGCATTTGCGATACTCCGCAAAGCGTCGTTTATGGCACATTCTTCACCATTTTTTGCTGGCATTACACTTTCTGTATTTTGTGTGTCGGGATTTCGTGATTCGTGATTTTGTGAGTCGGGATTTTATGCGTCGGGATTTTGTTTTTCCGGATTTCGTGCCAGTCCGTTTCAGGGCCACCAATGCCTTTAACTGCAACATGCCTTTGCGGTGGCGGCTGCATCAGCAGCGGCAGAAGTTCGGTACAGCAAGAAATGAAGCGTCTGTTGAATGGAAAAGCTGTACTAGCATGTTCTCATTGGGCGTAACAAAGCTGAGTAACCGGCGGAGTGGTTTGGTTATTAGGGGAATTTGAAAGGGTTGCACGAGCAATAAATCGACTTGATTCCTTTCCGGTCGGTGTTGTGTTGGCAGTTTTGTAGCAAGCAATTGCTCTTAAAGAACAGTAAGATTTTCATTCTCACGTTAGTTCTTTACTGGATAGAGCTAACAGTTCTTCAAACTTTTCGCGGTGCCCTCAATGGACGTCGCAATTGCCCTTCCGCGACGCTGTTTTGTCGCGCGCGCCCATGTGAATGTCATTTCTATAGGATCGCTCAGAGAAACCAAACCGTTGGTTCAGCCATGAGTAACTATTATTGCAGCATCGATTGGCGTTTTGGCGCCAAGTGACGCTGAACTAACCATGACCGTGACCATGGTCTGCGGTCCAGCGCCATCCGGTCTTCCAACGCCCCCTTGGCTGGCAGGAGCGCCCTGCGGGCGATAGCGCCCCCTTTAAGAATTACTGACATAGGCGAAGGAGCATCATAAAATTAAGCCCCGCGTGTTCAGCGTAGGACAAACGCACCTTCGGAGCGGTCATTTAAGCAATGGAATATCCAACTTTCCAACGTTCCTATCGGGCAGCGGCCGCATTTGGAGCAATTAGGCACACATCCGGACAGTTCAATAGGAAACGTGGCCGTCCATGTCGTGGAAAGCGTTCCCCTGCTTCCCCTGATCGATGGAGCTGCGTTATCTCTAACTGTGCATTTACATTATCGCTGGCATTTTGGACAGAGTAGTTTTACTTTAAAATATGCACCGTTAACCGAGCGATGCGACGCTTCTTGGAACTTGTGAATCACGCTCACCAATCCAGACATCCACACTGATACAATAAAAGCGGTTTCCGGAATAGTTTTCACGAAACGCGACTTGGAAACACATCCTGAGAGAGGGAACGCGTTCCAACAGTTCCTCTCTTGAACGAAAGATGAATCGCATGTCAATCATCACACGTTTCAAGCGTCAGGCAGTCCAAAACAATCGCTTTGTATTAGCAATGAGCTTGACAGTTGCCGGAGCAATGCACTTCGGCGCATAGCTGGTTCGCGCTAAACGACTTCAGGGTGTTACTTCTGACTGTCGTTAATGGACAACTCTCCTTTGGTTTAGGCCAGTCATGTTTCGAAGCTTCTTCTTCAGAGGCGCTCGTTTGTGACCAAAACGCACTTCACGACAGATGACTTTTAACCTGTTTATCTGCTGCGCGGCTGAAGAAACAATTCGCATCTAAAGTCTGCCCATTAGTGAGGCGCCCTATTTTCAACTCCAAAATAATTACTATACTCTCTAACAAGCACTGTTTCAGCACGCAGCACTACGGTCAATTTAAATCTATGGCCCTGGAAAGCGCGGTTTTGGGTCAGAGCGAGAAACGATTTCTTTTCTCGCTTTCTTGGCAGCCTTCATTTCGCTTTTCGTCGGTGGGAGGCTAAGATCGATGTTCGGTGGCACGCCACCTTGAGCTAACCTCACTCCTCTTAGGAACGTGCTCAATTCTTTGTCATTTCAGATGGCAATTGCAAATGCCGCGGGATGATACGAGTTTTCTTATTGTTGCGAGCAGCATTCCCGGCCAACTCCAGAACTTCGGTCGTCAAATATTCTATGACAGCAGCAAGGTACACTGGAGCAGCAGCTCCAATTCGCTCCGCATAGTTTCCTCACCGAAGCAGACGATGAATGGGACCAGCGGCAAACTTTAATCCCGCTCTGCTGCATCGGCTGCTTGTCTTGCCTTTCACCTTGCCTTGCCTTTCACCTTTCTGCTTTCTCCTCGACCAGTCATAACGTACTGTCAAAGGAACGATCACTAGAATGAAATGATCTGTGGCAGAACGTGCGGCTATTAAATAATGTGGGCACGACCGTTACTAGCTCGCCTTTCGATTCCTGATTAGTGAGTGCTAAGTCGGGTCGCCTGTATATACCGCCATCGGATCCGTACTTGTCACTTTTGTTCTGTGTTGTTTCATGTGTGGAAAACCATTAAGTAAAGGCGTGAAGAAAGCCGTGAACTCTGAGATGGCTACGAAGGCTGATGATAAGAAGAGGAGGAAGTCAAGAAAGCAATCTTTCAAGAGGTATATCTACAGGGTGCTCAAAGTAGTTCACTCTGACACAGGCATAAGGTGCAAGGCGGTGTCGTTCATGGACAGCTTCATGAATGATGTACTTGACCGAATATCTACGGAGGCGAATCACCCGGCCCAGTAAAACAATCGCGATACGCTCAGTTCCAGAGAGATCCAAACAGCAGTTCGCCTTCTTCTGCCGGGAGAGCTCTGTAAGCACGCAGTCAGCGAAGTACAGGAGCACTTGGCGCTCAGTAGGCGGCAACTTTCTTGCTGCCATGTGACCCCTACAGATGATGCATGTTTTTGCATTGTGTAACTGCATGTAGAGTGTAGAATTTCGTTGTTCCGGTGATGTCCCGTTATTGCAATCAATAAGCTTTATCACCTGAGCTTTCAGGTTAGGCTTTAACCTGTCTTCAACAGATAGGTAGGAGAATCGTGCAACAAAGAGCTTTGTAACGGCAGTGCAATCACACGCACTTTTGTCTTGCAATGTGCAAGTGATCTTCGCTGCCCTAATGGTAGTTGATGCTAGCGAGAGTAGATGAACCATTCGTCTAATCTGCAAGAAGGGTGCGATATGGAGTCAGGCTGAGTGTGGGATAACGTTTCAGTCGTAGGCGTTAATCCTATGAGAGCGTTTGGTTCGCCCGTTGCAGAAAAATACTGATTCTCAAGCGCGCTTTGCGTAGGTCTATCTCGTCGGAATATGGGGCGTGATTCTGAGGTTGAATTCCTGCAGGTACATGTTCAAGTAGTACTGCTACTCTTTTTATGTCAAGGGATGAATGCTTAGGAATCATGGAATGAAAATGCCTGGATGTTTGGATCTTGTCGGTTCCGCGACCCACCGATTGAGAAATCAAGGTTCGTTTCCGGCAAACGTGCTGCCATTTGGTTCTGCCCTTACTGGCGAGAGTGCCGGCTAACATCTTTTGCCCTTACGTAAGCCTAATCTAACGTATGCCCTTATGTTTAGGCAGAGGCTTACGAAAGGGGGATGAGGAAGCCAGGTGGAATTACAGTATGACGGCAGAGCGTATCACCAACGAGACCGGACTCTTGTGGTTGGAATTAAGTAGGCATGTTTGGGTTGAGTTGGTAAGCAGGCAAGCAACGTCGGAACGTCGCAGAAACGCAGACAAGAGACTTGTATTGCTTATCAGTGCTAGTGTTCCTGAATCGCAAAGTGAGTAGTTTGATTACCGACAAGCGCCAGCACTTCAGTGTTTCATTTTTGATCTTTGATATTTTCCTTTCCTTCACCGTATCACAGTTGGATTGATAGGTCGGCAGTATGAAATAATTCAAAACATTTTAAACCCACAAGGCTATCTCTCTGTTTGCCTTCTGGAGACCATACAAATCAAGGTAGGTCATTTTAAAAAGAAATGCAGGGGCGTCAGTGCTCTAAGCGTTAGATTTACATTCACTCGTTGAGCATGGGGATCACCGGTTAGCATAAGTTAGCTATTGGGCTGCTCGCGACAACCAAGCGAAGGTGGAGAACGACGAGTGCGTTTTTCCATAGGTGTGCAGTTGCCTAGACGGAAATGCCCTTTAACTTTCGTTTATGCTCAGGCTGTTTACAGTCACTTTCAGTAAGATCACAGGAGTTTCGACGCCGCCAACTTGCCGCCCGAACTCTTAAAGGCGTGAATTTACAAGAGATATGCTCCTTGTTTGTTCTACTAATATGAATATGTTTTCCCAGCTATATGGCAGTTCTTTCTTTCAAATTACTCGCCGACTTGACGCGGCCGTTTTGCCGTTCGTAAAATTAATCGTTCTCAAGGTTGGGTCCAGCTCGCCCAGCAGTGTGCGGAAAGTTTCTAACTCAAAGAGGTGCATCTTAAAGACCAGCACGTGTCCCGGAAACTGTGTGACGCGAGCAAGACAACTTTGATTACTCACTGAAATACGTCTCCGCACATTTGTCACTTTACCGGTCGCAGGGGTTGGCGGCGACTACATGTCCGTTACCCGTTTCAGTAAGAGGAAACAGGTGCCGCTTGGCGTTTCAGTATTAACAGGAAAGGTGTGAAATGTGTTCCCTAATTTTGGCGCAGGACGAACGAATCCGTTTCTTTGGCGTGCAGGGCGTTTTGGCGCAGTTGCACCCTTCAGTTAAAGAACACAAACGACCGATCTGCATCGGTAGTCTGCTTACAAAGTACTCGCCTCTTAGCCACATATGTTCTAGCTGTTTGTTGATCGAAGGATAAAAGGGAGGCGCCAAACGGCGGATGGGTCGCGGCATGGGAAAGCAAGAGGTAACCGTTGTTTGACGAAAGGCAAGAGGACGACACCAAGTTGCCAAGGGCGCTGGAATGCGAATGCAATAGGTTGCTATTCTCTAGCCGAAGCGCACAATGGAGGCGGCGAAACGCCGCTGTTTGAACTGCGATTTGCTGCTCGTCGCATATATAACCGCAGCAGCTTCAGGGAAGATGGGTTGAATCTCATATGTGCTTAAGGAGGCGCTTAACTTCATGCCCTGATCAACTTGACTCCCTCTGCTCAACGATGGACTTCACGACGGTCAAGTTGCGAGTTAATCAGGTCGCGTAGGTAGGACGCGCTCGTCCTTTAGCACCAAGACCTGCGAACCAATCGCAGCGAGCTGGCACAGCTGAACTAGCATCATCGAGCATGTAACCGGGCAGAGGAAAGTACGTAATTCTAGCGCAATGAATTGGAGATTTTAACGAGCGACAGCAAAGTAATGGCGAAGGAGATGGACCAAGAGTTTTAAAGCAAGAACAAAAAGCTGAAGCGGGAAGCGAAGCAAAAGCAAGAAACAAACTGCAGCGTACAAACAACCGCGAATCGACCTCATGGTTAAAACGGCACTGCTCTTAGCCGCCACTGCATAGGCTAAAGTACAAAGCTACGGACAGCGGTCAAACGATGAAGGACAAGCGCATCCTAACTAAGAGACCGATTAACGTGCAACTTGACGGGCGTCAGGTTGTTACTCCTGCAGTGATCGTCGAGTTGTCCAAGTGTCAAGTTGAACGCGGCGTCAAATTGATAAAGGTTCCAAGTTAAATGGGATCGGTTTGTTTTCTGGCATCTGCGTATAATAAATACATTTACAATCAGCAGCAGGAGGATCACCTGATTCTTTCAATGTGAACGACAGAAGTTTTGAGGTAGTGCAAGTACTGGTATTTTAATCAGGCGTGTGAATCTTTTCATCGTTACAGTTTACCAGCGGAGTCATTTTTGTTTCCCCTGGCCTGCCGTAGGGGAGAACGATTCTTTGAATCGACTAAGTGTAGTGTAGTACTGTGATTGTAAGCTTTTTCCATGTATAAACGAATGATTTTCATGTATGCTTGCTGCTTGCAGTTTCTCAAGACCGGCTTCACCTTCAAAATGTATGCGCAAAGTGAGACCGGGTAATACTAATACAACCAATAACATCCGTGATGAACGCCTTGGTGTGTGGAGCATGCTGCTCCGTTAGGGTCGTCCTTCAGCCGTTGACGGGCGGAAAGCAGTAGCACGTAAAGAATGCTTGATAGTTGCGCGATGACATCAAGCGCCTGTCCATTTCGAGTAACTATTTCCTCATTATCTATGTAAGTATTCATAAAGCTTTCCGGACACTATCGTTCATTTCAGATGTACTCTGTTTACGCTATTGCCATCTGCAAAGTTTTGCGAAAATGGAGTGCGCAAAGGGGATTTATATTCGAGCGTAGATGATTGGAAACAAACATCTAAAAGACGGTGGGGAATTTGCGAGGTGTCATTTTAAACTGATTAACGCAAAATATAGAATGTGATGCTTTTCATGGTTGAAGGGAACTGAGCATTTCAGAATTTAAGCAGTCGGAAGTTAGGAACCTTTGCGTAGAGAGATTTTCTTACGATGCTGCCAGAGGTTTGCCACTGAAAGTTGCCGTTCATTAAGCCTGCAAACGTAGTGGGTATCCACTCTCATCGATTGTATTGGTGCGTGTATAGAGTATGTATACACCGTTTTGTCAAATACTACGGGTCTTCGTTTTCGTTTCCAGTGCGGGAGGTTTAGGTAGCAGCAGAGAAATAGCGCAGGTTTCCGGAAACCCCCTGCTACGCTCTTTCTTTGTTCACGTCTAAACAAACGGATAGACCTCCTATAGACAAAAAAATAAAAAATCAAACATAAAGGGACAGAAAATTGATCGTCTCATAAGTTGTCAGCGGTTTTTAGGAAACAAAAAGCTGTTTACGGTCGTAAGAGGGCTTATGCGCAGGTTGACGGCTGAGGAGGCTCCGTACGAACTTGCTATGTTTTTCCAACTACTTAAGACTTCGTAACGCGGTTTCTGTGCAGGCAGACGGGCAGGTCCCGGGAAGTCTTGTCCGTTCTGTCCTAATTGTACTTTTCACCAACGGTGGCTATTAATCCGTATGATTTAAACGGTAAGTACTAACCAAAAGCGCCGTTGCGAAGTCTTAACTAATTGAAAAAACACAGCAAGGGCCTACGGAGAACGTAGGGACAATGTTTGTCCCAGATAATGAGCTGTAGGATTCCCCCCGTTTTTGAGTTAATCTATTTTTAGATTGTGTAGTACGTTCTCATCAGTTAGCTCTTCTTTAAGCTCCCCATCTTGAGACGTAAGTCTTGTCCGCTCTGTTGTAATTCACACTTGGTGCGCCCCTTCAGCTTGACTTGGTTCAGTCTACTGAGAACTGAGCGTAGCGTCTGCTTCGTCCACATTGTTATGTGACAATCAGCTGATCAAATATTACAGATAATGTTTCATGTATTGCAACATGTGACATACGGCGCTTTGCATCTTGTCTCCGTAATCTTTCACTGCAACACTCAACTTCGTAGAAACATTTTCGCATTTATCAAACATATACAAGAGAAAACTATTCATGTACTGCACCACTTCCTGTACCACTGCTGCTACAATGGTATTCGGCTTTGCGTGGCTTACATTCTTTTTGGCACGCGCGTTATACTTGCGACACTTCGGCATGTTGGCGAAAGATGACAAACAATGCAGACAACACTTACGTCTCAAGATGGGGAGTTTAAAGAAGAGCTAACTGGTGAGGCTCCGTAGACCGGGACCTGCTATGTTTTTTCAATAACTTAAGACTTCGCAATGGGTCTTGTGTGCAGGCAGACGGCTGATGAAGGTCCGTAGGCGGTTGCTATGTTTTCCAATTACTCAAGACTTCGTAGCCTGGCTTCTGTGCAGGCAAACGACAGGTCCCGGTAAGTTTTGCCCGTTCTGTTCTAATTGAGTTTTTTCATCAACGGTGGGTATTAATCCGTATGACTTAAACGGTAACTACTATACAAGAGCTCCGTTACGAAGTCTTGAGTACTAGAAAAAGCATAGCAAGCGCCTGCGGGGCACGTTGGGAGAACCTTTGTCCACGATAATGAGTTGTAGGATGCACCCGTTTTTTCAGTTAATCTATTTTGAGACTATGTAGTACGTTCTCATCAGTTAGCTGTTCTTTAAACTCCCCCTCTTGAGACGTAAGTCTTGTCCGCTCTGTTGTAATTGACACTTCGTGCCGCCCTTCAGGTTCACTTGTTTCGCCCAACTGTGAACTGCGCGTAGCGCATGTTTCGTGGACATTGTTATGTGACAATCGGCTGAGAAGATATTCCAGATAATGTTTCATATGAAGCTTTGCATCTTGTCTCCGTAAGCTCTCGTTACAACATTTGGATCTTTTTACGTTGCCGCCCGGAATTTGGCAGCGCTCGAAAGGATTACGTAATTGGGGTCAACCCGCGTAACAGCGTTACGGGTAATCCTATTAACATCGGCGTCTTTTTCAGCAGACCAGAAGACGCCTAGTGCAGCGTTCAGCGAGTCTACTCTGACCTCGGACACCTGGGCTCAAATTAAACGTCGGAATAAAATCCCGTGCGGAACTCGGAGAACTATGCCGGACTCATACTTCTCCGAGTTCATGTGGCGTCGCTGGCTGCAACCTGGTGTAGATGTATTCGAAAGTATCCTGCATGAGATTGCTGCGTACTGGCCGCCCGAGTGATCATCCTATATATGTTTCCTGCTGTTTATTCATGTATTTCTGCTACGTACGTATTTTCCAGTGTATATGCTAGTATTTCCGTGTTTCTTCCTTATCGCACCGTATGTCAGCACATTAGAAACTATTTTCGTTCTGTCTGTTGCTCACTCCTCTCTGCGTTAAGCGAAAATTCGCTAAAACAGTTTCTGTACGCCGCCTAAGCCTAAGGGGAAGCTAAACACAACCGAAACTTCGGCCGTACGTTTTCTGCGTGAACTGAAAATCAGAAAAACTGCCACTGCGTACAGTCCCCCGTTCTACAGATCACTTGTTGACCAGGCAGACTGCGCACGGTCGGCGCAGTGTAGACGCTAAAACAAAGCCGAAAGATGATCGTTCTGCGCGCTCGAATAGAGCCGTTACAGTTCAGTGGCTTCTTACGCCGTGCCATCACGGGTCATCAGTAACCTGATTATCAATCATCACAATGCTGTGACAACAGGGCGAGCGCTGCCGCGGGTGGCCCAATTCTGGGCGCCAACGTAAAAAGATCCCAGCATTCAACTTGGTAGAAATATTTCCGCATTTATCAAACATATACATGAGCTCAACCAGTGAGTGGACGAGCGCTTATTAGGCAAGAACAGTATTGTACCAACGTGTATAGTATCGAAGCTTTCGGAACGCTCCATGTTCTGTCGTCAGCGATTAAGGGGAGGAGGTGGTCGCTCGAACGTGTCATTATATACTCACGTGGGACAACGGGCGAGGTCAGCCTGGCAGGGAGCAGGACTTTCGTTTAGTAATCAGTGCGTCCCAAACGGCGCTAACTTCTACGCCTTTGTCACGATTGATGGTACGATTATTTCGGATGAATAGTGCCTCCTTTACGGGGCGCAGGTGTAAATGGCTCTCGCGGCAAATAATTGATGGTTGGAGGTCATGCGAGCATTGAGAGGAATGCTCAACGACCGCGGAGACCTTGATCCTTTCGGCTATGATCTTCTGCGGTTGCTCTCGCTGTGGGCGTACTCGTCTTTTGGTGCTTGTCCGCGCAGGTGTTTGTGGCTCCTTCAGTCGGCGTACGGCCTCTTTGTATCTTCCGACGTTCGACATATGTTGTTTGAATCTGTCAAGTAAAGTGTTGCCCGTTTCTCCTATGTAGGAGGCGTTGCAACCGCACTTTATATTGTATACGACGCCAGGTCTCCTGTTGAAGGGAACCTTGATCTTGTCGTTCCTGACTATTGAAAGCGGACTGTGTGAAGACGTAAACCGAAATTTGAGATTAAGGGAGTGGGCTAGATTTAGGATACGTTCCCCCGCGCGATTATGATATGGAGGGAGCAATTTCATTTGTCAATTTATTATGGAAAAATACAAACCGTTTATTTTGTACTTACGCGAAAACCTGTCCCTCGGTGCTTTCAGAGCTACCTCTCGCTCCGTTTTCAACGATTACAATGACAGGGCCTGTGCGTGGTTTGTTAGTAGTGGGGAGGTGGAGTTGGTTTAAGGTCACGGTGGGGTGTAAAGTGGGTTTGCAAAGTGTCCGTTCTGTACGATTCGAGTCTTCTGTCTTCTGTCCGTTGTGGTACGATTTGAGTCTTCTGTCTTCTGTCCGTTGTGGTACGATCCGAGTCTTCTGTCTTCTGTCCGTTGTGGTTGTTGAGTCGAGTTCGGTGTCTTCAGCCTTCTAATACTTGTCCAAGTTCATGTTCGTCCGGTTCGGGTAGAGGATCTTCTTGTTCCTGAAATTTGTTCCCTTCCACGGCGTGGAGGGTTGGTTGAGGGGACATTGCAAGAGAAAGTCGATTGGCAGAAAGAAACGAAAAGAACAAAAGGCAAGAACCAAAATAGGGCATAGAGGGGTACGGCGGGATGAAAAAAGAAAGGAGACAAAGGAAAGAAAGGAAAAAGGAAAAAAAGGAAGGAAGGTCATGCAAGCTGGCAGCAATTGATGACATGGGCTAGGTTGTTCCAAATGTCACTTATCTCAGTCCCTCTGTCCCCGTTGATCTATTGGTTATTTTGTATGAACAAAGTGTCTTTCATGCGTCTACTGCGCAGGCGGGACTCTTTGCATACGACTCTTGTTTGTAGTGAACCGCGGCACTGCGCGGCGTCCTCGGCAACAGCAGATGCCGCCAACGCCTGCTCCGTGGCGTGTGTAGGATGAACTGTACGTGGTCTGCCATGGTGTGTTGTCTGTGGAGAGCTGGTTCCCTCAAGCTCTTGTTTCGCTCGCTTGTATCGATTTAGTTGTTTCATGTGTTCGCGAAATCTGTGAGTGAGGGAAAAACCAGTTTCGCCGATGTAAAGTGCTGAACAGGAACGCTTTACTGCGTAAACTACCCGGGCGTGTTCCTTTGACGGGAGCCTGACTTTGTCACCACGGAGGGGGGGCGTAAATTTGGTTCCCGTTAGTAGCACACCGAGAAGTTTAGAGTTCGTCCTAATCTCTGAATCCTTTCGCTCAGTCCCTTACAGTACGGGAGTAGGATTCATGGGCCGGTGATGGTTCTGTTTTGTATAATTCGAGAATTTGCCAGGGTTCTCCGTATAACGGGGTGCACAAGAGATGGTGGATAACCGTTGTCCTTAAAGGTGTTGTATATGTGTTTTAACTCTGGTCCTAGGAACTCAGGTTCACATAGAGCCACCCCGCGTCTGGTCATGCCATGAACAACCGCACGCTTACCGCTTGCGGGTGGTCGGAAGAGAAATGGGGATATCTGTCAGAATGCATTCTTTTTCTGTAAGCAGTTATGTTGAAGCAGTCTCAAGTCCTTATTACTAATGAGTCTAGGCAGGAAGTTTACCTCCCATTTCTTTCTCAATGGTAAAGGAGATGGTGTTGGGAAATAGTTCATTGAGAAAAGTCAGAAACCTGTCCTCTTGTCCGGATTCAGTGATCACGAAAATGACAAACATAACAAGACTAAAGACACCCAACTCGGCTCAACAACCACAACGGACAGAAGGCAGAAGACTCGAATCGTACAGAAAGGACACTTTGGAAACCCAGTTTACTCCCCACCGTGGCTTCAAACTAACTCCACCTCCCCACTACTAACAAACCGCGCACAGGCCCTGTCATTGTAATAAGCGAGAGGTAGCTCCGGAAGCTTCGAGGGACACTGTAGTGTATTCACCGTAATATAGGAGCTTGCAAATCCTTACTGTGTAGTGTGCTTCCTGTTTCGTAAACGTGTACGCTTGCTGACTTGACCTGCCATTACATTACATTTCTAGCGACGAGAATGAAGGACGGACTTGCAGCGCCTTGCCCCTTTTTGGAACACCCCGGTGCGCCAGTGCTGCCTTGGCGTATGTGGTTCCGCCTCTTTTGCAATTACTTGGATGCCGCTTTTGCTACAGTCCCTGCTGATAAGCGGAAACGTGCGATACTACTCAACTGCTTAGGCACAGAAGGCCAGCGGATTTTCTATACCTTACCGAGCAAAGGAGACACTTTCGACCCCGCTGTCTGCACGTTGGAAGAATTTTTGTTCCGAAGGTCAACGTTTGTGCCCAAAGGCATCGTTTTCGACGCCGTCGGCAGCTGCTGTCCGAATGTATTGATCGATTTGTTGCTGAATTACGTCAGTGAATTACTTTCTGTGAATTTGGATCTTTAGAAGAAGAGATAGTTCGTGACCAGGTAATTGGCCTAGTGACCAGTAGGCATAGGTCACCTGCGCATTATGTCACCGTCTGTCGGTGCGCTCTGCTCGTTCGTTCGGTTAGCTTGTTTCGGTTGGCTCTTTCTCGCTCAATATACCTCATCTTCGCGTCTCGGACACAACGTATATTGGCGACGATGTCGAGTACTCACGCCCCAGCTGCAGCGGCACGCCCTGCGATAGCGGCACCCGCATTTTCGTTCGAACGCCCAGAGGCGTGATCCAGCTTCAAGGAGCGTATCGAGTTTTACTTTGACGCTCGATGCATCACTGATGCCAATCAACGACGCGCTGCGTTGGTGAGCGCACTTTGCGATCGTACGTCCGAACTCCTTAGAGCAGTGATTCCCAAAGTGGGCGAAGTGGGGAATGCTCGGGGGTGATGGAAGCTGAGAGTGCGCTCAGGGGGCGATAATGGTTTCGACAGGGGCGATGTGATCGAAACGAGTTATGAAAATTTAGGGGATCAGTGATCAGTTTGGGGAAGTGTAGCTACTACGCGTGATGAATCTTCTTCGTCATCGCCAGTCACTCGGTCTTCTCGGTGGTGGGATAGCACGGTGCAACTTGCGAAAAGTGAGCAAAGTCACTCATATAGGTTATCATGCTTTCATATTAATGTGGGTCATGCAGCAATGAATCCATCATTTCCGGTTAGCGACCATGACAGCTCTTGCGTGAAGTGGCTGAAACTGGTGACTATCAATACTAATTAACGAGCAGGAGGTCTGAGCGGCTGGCGTTAACGAGAAAAGGCACCATTTCTCTGTCCAGACTCGCCGGCCGTAATCTTTCGATGCTTATTACCGAAGCTTTAGAAGTCGTCGTAATGAGCTTTTGAAAGAAAAGGAAACCTGAAGTAAATTTGGAAAAGAACGCATTAGCGAAGCTTTTGCGTTTTGTCACCTCCCAGAGCGACCTTTATAAATACAGCAGTACCACTTTTTATATTATTTGTGTAGCTCTCTTGAAACAGCATGAAGTGCTCTTCGAAAACGTTAAAGGCATTACAGGAAACAAACGTTTAATTTCAAATTTACTACAAAGTTTGTCTAGGTGCTGATTACGCATGCAAAAATCAGTTTACTCTTACCGAGATTTTGAATGCATGCTGGCAGCTACTCTGCCACTCCGTCGTACTCAATTTTACACAATACGACATTCCTAACCGAAGAGCCACCAATGTTTAGTCTTTTTCGCTGTGGGGGAGACGAAAGGAATACGGGCAATACAACTCGGACAGTTTGAAATATGGAATTATCCCTTCACCAGCTAATAAGCATTCACCTATGTGCTTGATCTGCGAGAAAGTGTTCTCAAGCGAGTCAGTGAAACCATCAAGATTGCGAGAACACTGGAGAAGACTACGTGCTGACAAGTCTAATAAGGATATGGCTTATTTTCAGTCACTTTGGGAAAAATTCCGCAAAATCCCAACATTGAGAAGTATGGTATCCTCTGCTTCGTAAGAGTAAAATAATAGGCTACTTGCTTCTTACAATATTTCATTACTAATTGCAAAATCACGAAAGCCACGTAGCATTGGAAAAGGGTTATTGCTTCCTGTTATCAGCGAAGTTCTACGTACGCTGCTGCACATATTACCGACTAAAATCATCAGAAAGATCCCCTTGTGCAATAGTACGGTGCAGAGAAGAATCGACGAAATGAGCACTGACATAGAAGAAACTTTATGCAATTTTTTGAGAACTACATCGTTTGCCTTGCAACTTGATGAATCCAGTTTGCCTGGCAATGAGATATTAGTGCTAGCTTACGATAGCGTTTTCAAAGAAGATCGTTTCACAGAGGAATTATTGTTTGCCAAACACCTTGTAACGGACACTAATGGAGAGTCAATATTTCGCGCTGTAGAAGAGCTTTTCTAAGAAAAGAATATCTCTCTTGCGAACATAATGAGTGTAGCAACTGACGGAGCGCCATCCATGGTGAGAAGCCAACGTGGATTTATTGCGCATCTGAAAGAGGTGGTTCTGAGTGCGTTAGCGGTTCACTGCGTAATTTATCAGCACCATTTGGTTGCAAAACACCTCAGCGACCGTTTGAGTTTCTCACTGCAGTTTGTCATTTCAACAGCGAACAGAATCAAGAGTAAATCGTTGAATGAGAAATTATTCAGTCAGTTGTGGGAGGTGAATCATGAACATCTTAACCGTTTACTACTTCATACTGAAGTTCGTTGGTTATCGAAAGGCACTTGCCTGAGCCGCTTTCATAGCCTTTTTGATACAGTTTTGGAATTCTCAGGGGACGAGAATGCTACACTGCGAGACAACTTGAAGAAATTTAAAGACGACATCCCGTACCTAACGGAATTATACTCAAAGTTCAATGAGATGAATTTGCAGTTACAAGGCGGCAACCTCAACTTAATTAAAACGAAGGCCATCTTATTTGCATTTGTTTCAAACTTAGTCATGTGCAAACGAAATCTGCGACGTGGCGAGTTCTGTCAGTTACCACTCCTCGGTGCACTCAAGAAAAATGCAGAAGTCGCTGAGGATGACATCTTGGTGTACTGCCATCACTTGGAAATGCTGCGCGTAGACTTCGTGAAACGATTCAGTGACATTCTATCCATGAAAATTCCACACTGGGTTGAAGATCCATTTAGCAATGTGGAAGATGTAGGAAGGGAACTAAAGGAAGAGGTAGTAGACCTGCAAAACAATGAAGAATTAAAACCGAAGTTTATGAGCAGATATCACCAGTTTGGATACAGCGACAACTAGCATAACTTTATCCTCAGTTATGGGCTGTTGTGGAAAAGCTTCTCATCGCTTTTCCATTGTCATACTTAGCTGAACGTGGATTCAGTGCANTTACTGACCTGCTGAGTAAGAAAAGGAATCAGCTATCAATAGTGAGACGAGGCGACCCCTAAGAATAATGCTCACAAGTATTAATCCCGATATAAGAAAGTTAGTTTCACTTCATCAGGCACATCCTTCGCGTTGAAAAATTGGTTGCTATGTTATGCTAAGGATAATAAAGGATTACTGACATGAACGTGCACTGTAACCTGTTTTCTCATTTGTCAAAAAGCTTTTGCAAAGCATTTTAAGCTGCGTTCTATCACAGTGTGCACGAGAGACAGTAACGCAGAGGCAGTCAGAACACCGAAGTCGAAACCCCTGGCGGTCAGAACACTGAGTGGACAGAGTCCTGAAAAGAAAACTACCACTATCTTGCCCCCTGCCCCTTAAGTAATTTTATTTTCAGGATATTGATCGTTCAGGACTTCGACCGATCAGGATTTCGACCTTCAGCATTTTGACGGTTCAAGATTTCGTCACTCAGGATTTCATCACTGGGGATGTCGCGTTCCGGATTTCGACATGCAACCCTTGCAATGATCCGCAAGGCATCATAATTTTATTGTCACTGAGGGCAACTCGTTTAATATGCAGAGAAGGTCAGTGAACCGATAACGGTGGAGCATCGGGACACACCTTGTCCTATCTTCACTGTGGAGTCAACTCAAGTCTGAGCAGCCCACGACAGAGAGATGGGGGCGATGACGAAACGCTTGTCCCAAAACGGGGCGAGGGCACCAAACGTTTGGGAACAACTGCTTTAGAGTAACCGCTTCGCTCATTCCTGTTTCTTCATCTGTACCGTCAGCGCCTTTTTGCGCCTCAAGTCCGGAATGCTTAGCAGAATGAAAACTATAGTACGCCAAAATTGCATGAAGCTTACTGCTTCACGAGGTTGACTAACGCTTGCATGAGCTTCCGAGACTGCAAGAGTTGCAACACTTTGACTTTGGAGTAAAGGTATTTGCAGTAAGCAATGAACATACCCTCTTTGGACGCTGCTACTTCCATCTGTAGCCCGGCAATAACGACGCTGCAAGCAGCGTCGTGTTCATGGAAAACACGTGACAATTCTTAACAAAAGCGATAAAAAACGAAGCAAAGAGAATTTATGGCAAACGTCTACCTGATTGGCTGCTTAGCAACTGCTGACGAAGAGCAAATCTATTCATCGTGCTTGTATGCCATTCGTCTTGCAAGTTTTTTGAAAGCCCAGGAACGCTTACATCTAAAGGTGTTCTTGGCTTGATGTCGTCTTGAGAAGCACAGCTTTACAAATTTGAACGTAAAAACGCTTCAAGTGCTATACTCTTCACTTGCATAAGCTGATCAACGGACAGCTTTTCTCTGCTCATTGGATCTGTCCGTTTTCCATAATATGCTTTTCGATGAGCCGACGTTGGAACGCACATTTACTTGAAGGTGAGTATACGGGATCCTCAGGCACTTCATTTGGAACTGAAAACACGAAAAAAACAAGATACAAATTCGCTACTGCAGGCCGAAAACAACAACCTTAACTACAGAAAACGCAACTAAAGTGAACGCAGTCTTAAGGTAAAAACATCAACTTTGTACCACCCTTTATGCCAACGAACATACTGAATTGCGAAGTTCCTGTGGTAAACAAGCCATCGAGCGGCACAGCTCAGTTCCCTGTCAGACAAGGACCGGCGCAGGAGGCTGCAGGCGCAGGCACCACTGACAAAAACAGTGTAAGGGTGACGTCGCCCTCGCCACGTGACACAGGAGTTGTTGACAAAAACGGACCAATCATCTACTAGCGGCGTGACTTGACCTGGTTAGGACCGGAGGACTATATAAGCTGGAGGACCAGCGAGCAGGGCGAGTCTGCGTCGACAGTCTTTGCCCGAGGTCGTCGCAGTTATCGATGAGACTGTGTGATCGACGTTATACAGTTATTTTGGGTGCCAGACAGAGTAAAGCTTCAATTTGTCAGACCTGTTTACTTCAAGCTACCGAGACAGCATGGAAGCACGGACAACAGAGAGGGTCTTTGATCAAAGATTGATCCCAGAATTTGAAAATAGGTTGGTTCGTAACAGGTCCAAATTGTTTTTTCATCCTTCTGTAACGTTAAACCCTGTTTTCCGCTGTATGGCCACAACGAATAGGAAAACCAAATTTATTGATGAACAACAACTGCGTAGCTTTCGGAACTGACACGTTCCGTCTTCAGCGCTCGAATCGCGCTTCCAGCGCTGAAGACGGAACGTGTCAGTTCCGAAAGGTACGCAGTTGTTGTTCATCAATAAATTTGGTTTTCCTATTTGTTGTGGCCATACAGCCGAAATCCCAGAATTTGATGGATCATCCCAGTCTGTGGCAGAGTGGTTGGAAAAGTTGGAATTGGTTTGCAAATTGTGCAAGGCCGTGGTCGCTGCCCAGGTCATCCCCTTGCGACTAACTGGGAGAGCGTTGCCGTTTACCAGCAATTGCCCATCGAGTACCGGGAAAAGGTGAAAAAGATCAAGAAAGCCCTGCTCAGTGCTCTTGTGGTCGACCGCTTCGTAGCCTATAGACAACTTAGGACAAGGTAGCTTTGAGCCACAGAGTCGCCAGACGTCTTCTTGTCCGAATTGCGGGGGAGCGCCTTTGTCTACAGATGCAGAAACAGTAAGCGTGCTGGGTAGCGCCATTGCCATTGGTTGCCGGTGCATGCTCAGGACCTGCTGAAAGCAGGGGTGCGTATGGAAGACTTGAGCGTGAGCCAGCTGGGAACTCGCACCCGCGCGACCTTGGCAGGAGAATTCCATGACTGCGAAAGGGACAAAGGTCTAGGTGCCACAGCGCAGGATGCATATCGCAACAGAGTGAGGGGAAAGGGGAAACTGCCCTTTAACGGTCTGTTCCGCCCCCGCGGGGTAGGACGGTCGCCGTGTAGGTAGAAAAAGAACAAGAAGAAGAAGAACAAGGAGAAAAACAAGAAGAAGAAGAAGAACAAGAAGACTAAGGAGAAATAAAAAGAAAAGGAAGAACAGGAACAAGAAGAAGGACAAGAAGAAGAACCACAGGAGGAAGAAGAAGAAGAAGAAGATGAAGAAGAAGAAGGAGGATGGCCGTTACGACGTTAGAAGGCGAAAAAGGGTTACGGCCGTAAAGGCCGAACGGTTTGTTCCGCCCCCGCGTATTTTTTAAGATTAGCTCGATTCGCGCAGGCAGAAACGCCAAGAACCGCTTTCACTTCATACGCGAGCAGGCAATTGCGTGAAATTAAAGTGCGTGGGCGGGCGAATGAGAAACCGCGGATAACTGAAAGCGCGGATACCGAAACCGCAGATACGGAGGTCTTACTGTACTTCGTTCATCGACAAGCGCTGTAACATATGCCTTGGAGGATGTTTGGCTCATTGCCAAAAATTCAAAAAAGACCGACGCCATAAGAGTTGCTTGTTCAAATCTCAAGTGCAGCTCACGTTTAATACAAATGTTGCTGACATCCACTCGTTGGTCACGGCCTACCAAAAATGGAGCGAGAAATGTCTAAAAATGGGGTATAAAACTGAACGAATGGTGTTGGAATTTCTCTCGGCACCCGCGTGTTTATTGAGAGTACCGAAGCAAAGGATAGCTGAACAAGTAGAGCACAAACGAAGGAAGTAGGAGGAGATACAGTAAGCAACAATTTTTATGCGCAAGAGAACGGCAATGGCGATGTGATTTTTCCTACAATCCCCGACTTCATGGAGTCATTCCGACAAGACTTGTGCACTCATTCAATCGGGCTGCAGTGACGACTTTTGTCAACATGTCAGCGGCATTATTTTCGGTTGCCACATGTTCGATGAGGACGTCTCCGGCTTGAACCTTTTCCTTAACAAAATGATGCCTGATGCCAATATGTTTTGCTCGTGACGAGCGTTCATGCCCTTGTCTAATACTTATCGCCGCAGAATTGTCGCACAGCAGACGACTTTTTTCAGGGTATATTGACAACTCTGTACACAGAGACTGGAGCCATGTTATTTCTTCCATGGCGTCACTCAGTGCCATGTATTCTGCCTCAGCAGTCGACAGCGCTACAGTGCGCTGTTTCTTGGAGCTCCATGACACGGCCGTTCCTGAAAGACATACGACAAAACCAGTTGTCGAGCGCCTATCGTCTTTGTCGTTTGCCCAATCGGCATCACAATACGCGGTCAGCGAACCTACGGCCCTTTTGTAGACCAGTTTCATGTTTCTCGTGCCTTTTAAATATCTCATGATTCGCTTGACGGCAATCCAATGGGCTTTGCCGGGGTTGTTGCTGTACCTGCTCACAACCCTCACTGCGTGGCATATGTCAGGGCGGTTGGCCTGGCTTAGGTACAGCAAGCTACCAACTGCTTCTCTGTATAGAAGTTTCTTCATTTCCATGCGTTCCTCTTCCGTTTTCGGGCTCATTTCTTTTGGCAGTAGCTGGTTCGGGTCCAACGGCGTTTTTGCTACTTTACAGTCAACCATGCCAAATGCTTCCAAAATTTGGTCGATATATCGCGCTTGATCAATCGAAAGGGTTCCAAATTTCTTGTCTTGATTAATTCAAATCCCAAGGCGTCAGTGTGCTCTACCTACATCTTTCATTTCGAATTGTTTGTGCAATGCTTCCTTCAAATCGGTGGTGGCCTGTTGATCATTTGACAGAATCAACAAGTCATCCACATACATACCGACAATCAACATCTTTTCAACTATGCGACGGTAGTAGACACATGGCTCGCTTTTTAGCCTTTTCATGCCAAACTTTTGTAACGTGCCGTCTAGCATGTCGTACCATGCTGGCTTGACTGCTTCAAGCCATAAATCGATTTCTTAAGACGACAGTACGTTGGGTATTGGCACTTGGTAACACCCTCAGGTAGCTCCATGTAGATTTCTTCTTTGAGCTTCAGATTCAAGAATACAGTAACAACGTCCATTTGGATGATTTCGAGATCATTTTGAACTGCCAGTGAAAGGAGCAAGCGAAGCGACGCATGACCTAGCGGCGGTGCAAAGGTGTCTTCATAGTCAATGCCAGGTTTTTGCGAACATCCTTTCGCTACCAGACTGTGCTTTCCGTCTTTCTATGGTGGCATCGATTTTGTACTTTGTCTTGAAGTCCCATTTACTTTTGTCGCTTTCTTTCCTTCCGGCAGGCTGCAGATTTCCCAGGAATGATTCTTGTGATGAGAGGCGAATTCCTCATCGACGGCGGGTAGCCAGTCATGGGCATCTGGAGGACGGATTGCGTCCGCATAACTGACTGGATCACCTTCATACATTCCAGCCTGGTAGACAACAAAATCTGAATTAAATATCGTTCGGTTTGGAACACGATTGCGCTTTGGTCTTCCCTCATTTGTACGCGCGTCTTCGTTCACAGTATCGCAGCACGAACTTTCCTTTCCTTCTATGGGAGAACTGACGGCCTTATCTCCTTCAGTCTCACTAGGTTTATCATCTTGAAGTTTCCACATGATGACTTGTTCACCATCATCGGGAGCAGATTTTTCTGGTCCATCCATGTGCGTATTTGTCTGCCGAGTGCCAGGGAAACTTGATTCCAGGAAGACAACGTCCCTTGCGATGTTTAGCTTCTTCGTAAAACGATTTATCGTTCGATAACCTTTGCTAGTTTCTGAATAGCCAACGAAGATGCACTCTTCGGACTTCGCGTCCCATTTCTGCAGTCGTCTTGCCGGGATGTGTACCATAGCAAGACAAACAAAAACTTTTAGGTGAGATTAGTTCGGTTTTCGTCCTGACCAGGCTTCTTCAGGCGTGACGTTTCGCAAAGCTTTTGTCGGACATCTATTCCTTAAGTAGTTGGCGGTGCCAATTGCTTCAGCCCACAGGTCTGCACTCATACCAGCGTCTATTAGCATCGTCCTGGCTTCTCGTCGAGGGTTCGGTTCAGACACTCAGCAATGCCCTTTTGCTCTGGGCTGTCCAGAATAGATCGTTCGTGACGGATTCCGTTTGCCGTTAAAAATTGCGCAAAGTGTTCATTTACATACTCACGGCCGTTATATGCACCAAGGCACTTCACTTTTCTTGGTCTTTCTTTCAACGAACGCGACGAATTCCTTTGATTTCTGAAGAGCTTCATTTTTGTTCTTCTGGAAATAAACGAAGGATTTGCGCGAAAAATCGTCAATGAAGGATATAAAGTAGCGAGCTCCACTGAACGACCTTACTTGCATAGGGCCGCAGATGTCTGAGTGAACAACATCAAGCAAGTTTGTTGCCCTTTTACCTTGTAGCTTTGGGAAAGGTAGACGGCACTGTTTACCTTTCACGTAACGCGACGCAATCAATATTCGAGACTGAATTCTTCGGAATTCCAGTAACCATACCATTCAGTAAAAGCTTCATAGAACCACGGCTAAAGTGAAAAAGCCGACGGTGCCACAAGTCATGCGGTTGTCCGGCAAGGAGTCCAAATTGAACAGGACGGCGGTCTAGACGGTATAGCCCCTGATGCTGGGAGGCTGTCGGAAGAACATGACTTTGAGGTACCCTTGTAGGTATATCTACAATTCGGCACCAATTGATGTCAAAAATCAAGGATTTTCCATGAGAAGCGATACGACTGACTGAGAGCAAATTCACAGCTAATTCTGGTGCATGGTGAACATCTTTGGCAACCATAGTTTTCTTTGTTGCCAACGGGATTTTTACGGTGCCACAACCAGTGCTTCGTATTTGGCTCCCGTTTGCAATGCCAACCGTGTTGCTTTTATCACGGTTGTACTTCTCCAACCAGTCATTTCGACGACTCAGATGAGTGATTGCGCCGGAATCGAGGAACCAGTCATCGCTGCCCTCAAATCGTTTCGAACAGTATAAACAATTAGCAGCAAAGTTTGTGATTGCTGTCGACTGTTTGTCAGACTTTTTTCTTTGAGCAAACGAACGGTCTTTCTTTAGTCTGTACGGGAATGTCGCTTTAACGTGTCCAATTTGCTTACATCCAAAGCACTTCAATTCACTGTGCTCAGCTTTCTTCTCGCCTTGACGCCTAGTAACATAAGCACAGCTGGTGTAATTCCCCGAAACCACGGCCAAGTCTTTAACGTTTGTCTGTAGCAGTAGACTTTTCACGAATTCAACGGAAATTTTCTGGTTTGATCCTTGAATTCCCAAAATTAATAACCGAAACTCAACAGGCAAACCTCCAAGGATGATGCCACCTACGGTTTCGTCATCTAATGGCTTCCAGCTGTTCCGCAATAGACGTAATTCGATCGACATAATTTGTCATCGAGTCGCAGTCGTCAAAACGCGTCTTGAACAGTGAAGAGTACAAACCAATGCGCCGGACAATTCCTTTGTCTTCGTAAACACAACGCAGGCTTTCCCATGCTTCCTTCACCGTTTTCGCTTTCCTAACTTCGGCCCAAGCACACGGCTTGAAGGACAGGTTGGATTTCGCAAGTGCACGTTGGTCCAGCTCCTCATCGACATCCGAGCTCATAATGCACTGCCATAGGCCCGAGTCCACTAAATAATTCTTCATAGCGAACTTCCAATAGCAATCATTTGTGCCATCTAGGTGTTTGGACTCTGGTAGTCCTCCAACCGACGAAGTAACTACATTGCATCGCTTCACAGCCAGTTGCGTCTGCAGAGAGGCGACCTCTTCCTCTAATTTGCGTACCACGTCTTCCATGGTCGTTTACCTGGCGCAGAGGAAGCGTGCTGCGCCCATAACCTGTTGGAATTTCTTTCGGCACCCGCGCGTTCATTGCGAGTATCAATACAAACGATAGCTGAACAAGTAGAGCACAAACGAAGGAAGCACGAGGAGATACAGTAAGCAACAATTTTTGCGTGCAAGAAAACGGGAGTGACTATGTCATTTTTCCAACAAGTGGAACAACAAATGACAAAACGGTTTATGAAATTATTTGAATTGGAACAACAAGTGGCAAACAACGAACTATGAATTTGATTGATTGGAGGAAAATGGCAAAAAATGGATTAGGAAATTCAATGAATGGAACAAATGGCAAACAATGGATTATAAAATTGAATAAATAGAACAACAAATAAATGAATGGAACAACAAATGATGAACAAGTTAAAAATGAATTATGGATGGAGAAGTTATCACACATAGAACAAGACATAAGAAGAATTGGGCTGTAATGAAAATTCAAGAACATGGAACATAATTATGGAAGAAACATTAAAAGGTGTGAAAAAATGGAACACAGAACAAGTATAAAGATTTCGTTTGGATTCTAAAGTAGGCGGCTGCACAGAAAAACAAGGATCTTATAACTAAACTTTAAATCTACACTTTACAGTGTTAAACATTTCCATGTGGCGACGTGTTTGATTCTTGATTTTCACCGCTGATGACGGGTGAAGAGCACACTCCGGACCACGAAATAAAGCATTATTTCATATCTGTTCTCTCAAAGAACGGGTTGTTGCCGTAAGAAAAAGATCAACTACGCAGTTTTTCATGACTTGCTGCAGATTCCCCATTTTGAGCAGGAGAATTTCAGTTGTTTGCGGATTTCGGTACAGGTTTTGGACGACTTGCTGGATGGCCGCCAAGCGCAGCAGAAAATTCTAATTTTTAACATGCTTGTGACGATTTATTCGCAAAATGCCTATAATAAACTTTAAAATAGTGTACTGGTTTTCCAGTTGACGTGGGCGCAGCAAGTCCTCAGAAAACTGTAGGAAAAGTGGCATAGAAGTGTCGCTGATGCGATGACCCGCCCATTTTACTCCAAGCGGAGGTCGACCACTACTTGCTAATGGGAAAAGTTCACGTATTATAGATCCGCTAGGCAGGGTAACCAAAGGAATGAGAATGTAATGACAACTTGGGGGGCTTACAACTTTTATTTTACGGCAACTGTGCGTTCTTTCATTTAATAGGCGGAGCTTTCAGGTGCAACACCGTCACCCGTCGTCAACGGATTCTTACCGCTGATCACGTCTGATGGCGTGAACTTATAAAATATGAAAATCTACGGTCCCGTTAAGAAGAGCAACGCGTTCAGAAGTAAATGCCAAACGAAGGATAACGGTGACGCCGCAACGTGACGTGAAGGACAGGACAATTTGCGTGGTTATCGCCGGAGAAAATCAACACACGGAACATCTCAGACAGTCCAGCGTTGTACCCGGCGTATAAGACGGCCTCTAATTCTGAGGCCTATTTTGCTGCATTGAAGGGCCGTCTTATACGCCAGTATATACGGTATTCCCTGTGTGCAATAGACGTGAGCCGTGGAGATCCTACATTTAACCAATACCTTCTTTACGAGCAATGCGTACCACATATGCAGTAGGCAGGATACATATACCACGTATACAATTATGCTTACCACAGGTGCTAGAAAACTGGCGTAGAGGCCGCGCATGTCACAAATACGTTTCTTTGTAAGGAACATATGCAGCGTATTTGTCATATGCGCCATAAATGTTCCCTGTGTGCAAGTATATACACCACAGACACTACATGCATGCCGTAGAGACACTAGATATTAGAAATACTGGATTTTTGCCATTTGCTGCTCATGAGTCATACTGTAGTTTCGCGAAAACTGCGAGAAATGCAGGCTCCTGAGTTCAATTTTAGCCTCGCTTCCTATTGGACGACGGTTTCTGACGCTGTTTTTCTGTCTGCTGCCCACCAGTCATACTGTACCTTCGGCAAAAAATGCGAAAAATGCAGGTTCCTGAGTTCAAACTTCAAAAATCAATGATCTAATAACTGCGTTTTGGAATTTCATTAGTTTTTAATTTACGGAAAGACAATAAACCATTCTATTAGAAGCTTTCGCAGCCAGCATGCTCCGTTAACAATCAATAGGATCATTTTTACGTAAGTACCAATAAACGGCTTTATTGTTTATCCATAAATTAAAAAACTAATGGAGTCCCAACTTCAGGCTCGTTTCCTATTGGACGACGGTTCCTGAGGCTGCGCGCACCTTACCGCTAAGCCGCATTAGCTCGTCTGTTGACCGGACCTCTTGGAGCCCACTTTCAGTTTTGCAGTGCATAAGCGCGCATTGCATTCGGCAATTACAACCGCAATTGCAAAAAACAGATTCCGTTCTGGCACCTTCGCGCCTAGGTCGAATTGCGCCACATTTTCGCCCTCTGCTTCGTGCTCGCCGCTGTTTGTCGAAATCGTAATGTCCTTCTTCTGAAGATGGTCGCGATTGATACAGGTGGAAACACTTAGCAACTTTTATTCGTTATGACAACGGTCGCGAATGCAAAACGAGGACACATCAGTGCGGCGGCGAAACGGCGGCGATACTCCTCATGATCTGCACGAAGGGGTCTTCGCCGCAAGATGAACTCACGCAAGTACGACTCCAATTCCCTCCTGGGGGTTCCGCAACGCAGCCTATTTCGCCGCATCGCTTGCGCCCACAGGAACTCTCACAGCGTGTAGGAAAATAACAAGGTAATTGTCACAGTGATTACGATCCTGCCACGTGCCAGCGCGAACCCGAACTTCGCCTCTGCATCCCCGCCTGGAGCATCTCCACCAAGGTTGGTGGCCATTCGCGCTCCACCGAATGCTCATTTGCGCTGTGCACAAGCACACCTTGACGCGCTCGATGACGCCGTTGTCCTGGAAGACCGATAACGCAGCGCGCTCATCATGGACAGTGCGAATTCGAAAAGTGGGAGTGGTGACAGCACCGTTCCCGTCGCCGCCTGAGTGCTGGTATGACTGGTGCAGCGTTGGACGGGAGCGCTGTCATACCTCTGAAAAGGCTGTTCAATGGGAAACAAAAGCGTTATTGAATGGGAACCAAAAGGGCGCTTGAACTGTCGGCGTCGAAAGGGCGAAAGGGCTATTGAAAGGCGAACCAAAAGGGCTATTGAACGTTGCAATAGGCGGAACTGTTGAAAGGAGTACTTAGGCCGGTGTACCGTTCAGTTGCCCTTTCGGCGCCGACAGTTCAATAGCCCTTTTGGTTCCCATTCAA
>KN538450.1:90493-141216 GCA_000797535.1 Trichuris suis | reverse complement strand
GTGTGTGTGTGTGTGTGTGTGTGTGTGTGTGTGTGTGTGTGTGTGTGTGTGTGTGTGTGTGTGGTTGGGGATTAACACCATCGCTACTGTTCCTTAGCCACAGTAGTGCACCCGTTATGTTCATTCAATTAGTTCAATCATTTCTGCCCGCTTTAAGAAAGTTTTCACTCGATTTCTCAGCTTCCAGAAAAGATGTCCACTCTGCCTATCTAATTTCTCGCTGCCTGCCACTAATGTTAGCATACTGTGTGTATACGCTCTCCAACATTTCTCCTCTAATTCATTTTTTCGCAGTCTGATTTACCGCTACATACGGTTGCCCATTCCATAGATGGAGATAACTAATTCTCAGTAAAATGGCTGCCCTAACGTTGTCCTAAAATGTCGAAGTAAAAAGCAAAGCTTTCTGCTAATGATAAGTTAAGGAAAGAAGCCGATGCCAATAAATTAACGTTGCCTTTATGAAACGTACACTAGTCAACTTGTAGCACCTTTTCACTGTTGCGGAATCTTCAATGGCTGCATTCTTAGCCATCAAGAAACTTGTACTAATGCTCACTACACCCTATCCTCTTGTTCTAGTCTAACCTGTTGCCTCTAGTCTGACCTCTATTCTTCACTATAGAACAAAAGCCTTATCGAGAATCCAACATGCATAGAGACCGAAAGGTCTGCGAAACAGGCGAACCACTAATGACGTGAACATTCATTAACTAGTTTTAGTTTACTGTAGGACTGGGATATTTCCGATTGAGAACAGCAGAATGAAGGAGAACAAGAAGGCGATGTCTGGTTGACGTCTACTCACTGGAACCATGCATGACGGTTTCTCAGTGTAAGACGACCATAAAAGGTATGATGATGAGCATTAGCTTAAACAGTTCTTCCTATGTTGAAGCAATTAACAAGTCGTTGCGCATTCAGACTGTAAAGTATTAACAGCTTGGTTTTAAAGCCCCATTTTTGCGCGTCACTTTTCATGCTCGCTTCATTATTGTTTATGAGGCGATGGCTGACCTGTTCAATCAGATAAAGCAGGACGTAAATACTCTTTTGTATGATGAAACAACCGCATTTGGCAAGGCGTTTGCCAAGTTTGAAGATGCAAGCAAGAGAAGAAGAGAGGAATGCTTTGCTGTGATGGCTATAGCTGTCGCTATCTACCTGGTCGTCGGCTACTTTGCAAAACTTGTCTGCAACACCATCGGCTTCGCTTATCCGGCTTACATGTCCATACGTGCTATTGAAACTCCGGACAAGAAAGACGATACACAGTGGCTAACGTATTGGACCATTTTCGCCCTATATTCCCTATTTGACTTTTTCGCCGACAAAGTGATGCAATATTTTCCCTTCTATTGGGTGGCAAAATGTATCTTCTTATTATGGCTCTATTTGCCAATTTATCGTGGAGCAGAGAAGTTGTATGAATCTCACGTGCACCCGTTCGCCGTTGCTCGCATTTTGCCCAGCGGCGGTGGGGAAGCCCAGTGAAATTCAATGGCTGCTTAAACTAATTGCATAAACGTTATTCGCCCGTAGCTGTCCGCCTTATAAATTCATAAATCCTGTACAAATACGGCAAAAGTAAACCATTCTACCGAACTGGCTGAAATCGACTAGAAATCGCAATGAGAGATTATTAGTAGAAAACTATACCGTCTGACTTGAAAATGGAACTTCTAAAATCATATCATTAATATTTATCTACTAAGCGTGAAACACAATGAAGTGATGCACCAAAACTAATCTGAGACAAACGTAACTCTAAACCTACCCAATATAAGACCTTGAGATTGAACAGATTTGCCAGATTGAAATATTTCAAAACCGTAATGTTAACGCAGCACAGCTCAGAGAAAGTGAGCACGAGACAAACGGGTTAAACGGTTTTACGATCTGCTATTTCCACAAAGGCCAAAATTTAGCTAATGAAACCTCTTTCCTTTACATGGTACATTGCTGTTAGAAACATTGATTAGTAAGCAACGACACTGTGCCAATATACACGACAGAACGCGGGAAATGTCACGCGTAACTAGCGGACTGTTGTTTGAATTTTTTGCGCCTACGACAAAAATTGTCCCTTACAGGCAGTGGATTGGAAATAGGGGATACACAGAAGATAGCATCTGAAATCGAATTCACTCAGAAATGGGAATGTACGAACAAAAAAGGGACATATGTCCAAGAGGAATCGCGACCTGTAAAAACATAACCCGCCACTTCGCAACGTCGTACGTAACAGCTAGGACTCCTATGCGAATCAGAGTAACGATAGCAGTGGCAGATTGTCAAAACGCATCAGCACCGTTTATGACAATCAAGCGATTGGATCGGGTTACGTCAAAGCTTTAAGACCAAATCGCCAACCCACGTGGTCGTAAGACGCATCATCGATTGGAAGAAATGGGCAATCTCATAGAGGACACGAAAAAGTGTAACCATTTTACAAATGAAAACTGGAAAGAGAAAACTATTTAAAACATGGCTTCAAAAGTCCAACTAGTACATTTTAGTCATGATCTTCTGCAGCACTTTGCCTTCATTGACAACTGACGACCGTTGATAAAATAAAATGGTTCCGTACCTTTTAAGAGTTCACAGGTCCCACATTCAAAGGAACGCACAACGCATTCCACCATTGAAAGTGGAACGTCACAAGCCCTGAAAACCATAAAGGCAAAACGATTTTGTTTTATCAACGATCGTCAGCTGTCGATATAAGCAGAATGAGAAATCTGAACAGACAAAAAAGAATACGTGACCGGCACACGAATACAACGTTAATTTTGGTTTCCTTTTTCCTTTACGTAAATCTGAGTTTCTGAAATTCTAACTACAGGAACGCTTAGCGTAACAAATTTAGAGAACAGCCAACTTCACCATTAAACGATGATACGGAAATACGCTACTGAAATTATATATGCTATTCAGTAACTGAGTTATGACAATCTAGCAATCTTCTGTTGGCACTAAGCAGTTCCAACAGAAGATCTGAATTGGCATTGGAAGATAGTTGCTTCACTTTTGTCCATAGAATCAAAGTGACAACCAATCTAACAAGAAAAACGAAGCCATCAGTTTTTTCGTCAGCTGCGAAATGGCATCAAACGAATTGGTTGCCACTTCTCTGTCTATCTGACGAAGACGTCGAGAAAAGCTATGCACAGCTACCAGTTTTAGAAAACTTTGTTAAACGGCATCTGGAAAAGGTCTTTTCTCCAAAGGACATTTGGCAATTAAGCAAGAATTCTCTTTAAGTTGAACATATCGTTTTATTTATCTTTACTTCATCAACATATTTAATGTGATTTACTACGTTTGCTTTAATTTACTTGTTTTATTAATTTTGACTAATATCCTTACTTATCTGCTTGTTTGTTAGCCAACCTTAACCTTTTCCTTTACTGCTGATTGGGCGCCGATGGGCCGGGCACCATTCAACCCGGAAAGCTTTGTGAAATAATAAAACAGCTCAATGAAGCACTTGAAACAACGAATTTGCCAATTCGATTAAAAACATGGCTCCGCATTTCCACCAGCGACATATCATGTTCACAAAAAAGGAAAACAAAACGCTAAATACAACTGTGATCCGAAAACGAATAAGAAACGGACTTTCCGGAAATGACTTGCACCGTCTCTTGTCCATTTTCGCATCCACAGTTGTTTACAATGGATTGCTTTTGTTTTTGTCAACAACTTTTAAATTTCGCCTTATTAACTATTACCCTTGTTGACAGGTGGTACAATACGGCCACTGTTGCAAGCGCTCCTGCCAGCCGACCGACCAGATCGGCATACCACTTATCATGGCTACACGTTTGCGCTTTCCTTTGACCATTGGTCAGCAGCCTAAAATCGAGACCCCGTGTGACAAAAAGGGTTACGTCAGCAGCGGAATCTTTCCAAAAGATGACAAGATCAATTATCTCGCAGTGCAATGACGATAGTCTTCTCTTGGTGACAGAATTTGCCGGGAGACAGCAGGCATTTGACATTCCTTTGCAGGCAGCGGTGACAAGTCAAAAAAATTTGATGTACTGATTTATAAACCAACAACGCTGCACGTAAACGTCAAGGCATGAGGGTAACTTCAGGAAAACGAAATAACTTCGGAGACGGCGTTGCCTGCGAAGACTCGACGTGACGCAGAATAAAATAGCAAATCTGGGTAACGCTTGTCCGCGCCAGTTCAACCACGCGATGTACATTGAACATGCCATGAAAGCCGGACTTCAAATGCCACCACGAAACAGCCACGCCATGCTGGTGTAGACGATGAGCGTACCAGTAGCCTTCGTCGCGCAGAATGTCGAATTCGGATGTCACTATAAGGGCTGGAGGAAGCCCTGACAAATCATCAGAAAACAATGGGCAAAAGTTGGGATCAAAGAAAAGCCGCTCGATTGTCTCGAAGAAAGGATCAGCAGAAACTTTCTGATCATTGAGTACTGTATCAGCTGGGCAAGATCGGCGAAACAAATCAGGCAGACGATCATGATCGATATGTTCGTAAAAGCTCGCCTTTGTAATTCGCAAATAGGCAGCGTGCGAGTTGTTCAATAGCAACGGCATCCGATCAAGAGTCAAACCCAAATATGTCAGCATCAACCTTAAAATGGATTTCTCTAAGCTCTAAGAGAAAAGCGTACTTGGCGAAACTTTTGTTCTTCCACCTGACAATGCTCTCCGGATCAACGAACGCGGTGCCTTGAAAGAACTGCGCTGCATCGCAATAGCTAGGCGTTTTAAAATCTAGCATTTGCAGAAAAGGATAAATCAACACTTGCAACTGAAATATACGCTTGGATGCCTACGCCGCAAAGCGGAAGATGGCTTTTTTAAAAATGCACACCTTAATTGGAGGTAGGTCGTCGAAACGTTTCAATCGCTGCGTTGCAACAGCCACCAAATTGCCACCCGCGCTGTCGCCAATTAGAACAACCTTATTGGCATTTGCGTTGAAGTCTTTGTAGCCGCGACGAAGGAAATGAACCACCGCTCTTTCGCAATCTTCCACTGCAGCTGGAAACAAATGCTCCGGCGCCACTCTGTAGCTGCAAATGCAAGCAAGTACAAAGGCGCCCATTGTTCTCCTCCAGCAAATCCTACTTGACCGATACAGTAAGCATGCCGGTTTCGGCAGCCAAATCACGTGTCAGCGCGTCGTAGCTGTCAATGTTAAAAAGCACAAATCCGCCACCATGAAAAAAGATTAAAGCGCCGTCGGAAAGTCGCTGCTTTGGTTCGTATACTCTCACTGGGACACCGTCAAACTCCACGTCCGTTGTCTGCAATGGCTCTTTACCAATTTGATCACAGTGACGATGCGTATGCTTACGGACACGTCAGCCGATGTATGTTCCACAAGAGCCGCCAGTTTGACCAGAAAATGTAAGCTCGAACGGAGCCAGAATAAATGCCATCGCTCGCTTATTCTGGACACCAATTTTGCCTAGCGCGCATAAGTCATCTTCGAAAGTGAAAAGCAGCACGCGCAAAAAAGAGATTACCGGATAATAATGGATCAATCGAAGAATAGGTTCGGCTATTTGCAAACGCGACCGATCGGTCAACTGCTCCGGCAATGGGATGTACAAAATGTAAGCGAGCATTAGGATACCAAGCGAAGTGATCACCAACGTTGCTCTTCTGCTTGGCATATTGGTAAGCGTATGAAACAGGACAAAACCAACCCAACCGCCAAAGGCGGAACGGCTTCAATCCGCCTTTGTTAAGCTAAATGCAACCAGTAAGAATTTGCAAATAGAACTTCAGGAAAGCAATCACTAATTTGGGTTTTGCTGCTATGAAAGGAAAGGTAGAAAACCGCTGCCAAAGAGAGCACCGTTGCAACTTAATCGCACCGTCGATGCTCCGCCCCCAAAAACGGCGAACACAAACAACATGCACGCTGATGAACAATGAAGCACTTTTATGAATAAGTTTAGAAAGCAATTGGAGCAAAATGAAACCGGCACATGTTGACCGCCTTTTCATTAACGATGACCTAACTTTGGGCTAGCGTGACGTCATGCTGCAGCTCGAGCAAGTTAACAGAAAAAACCATCTCGCTCACAGCATGCGTAACGCACTACCTATTAAGGGAAACGTCAAAACGAGACGGACTCAACGGGAAAATAATGCAAGTGCACGAAACTTTGTTAGAAGGTTGCGCAGAGCAGAACAGACACCGTAAGAGAGATAAGCCAACAGAAATTCTTATTGCGATTGCTCATTTACGCGAACGACACGTACACGCTACACACTTTATCTAAGCGCTCTATTACATGCAATGGATGCTATTTGTCATAGGCTCTAAATGCAATGATTCGCCAGTTCTCGAAGAGGCAATTTAGCTGATGTACAAATGGAATAATAGAGCTTTTTTCCATAAGAGTAAGTTTGACAGGCTGACGACACACACGCATCTACACCGGAACTGGAGAAACTACCAGTGCCAGGAGCCATTGCATTTTACTGCTGAGCTTTAATAGGCAAAGCTTTTTAAAAAAATGGGGGACAATGTGATTCGTACCTTTCGAGCAGGCTTGGAAAAACTACCGTTTATTAATGGCAGCACGCAGCGGCAACAAGCAGCTACGGCAAAGGGAAATGAAAACTGGCTACACTTTGAAAAGAGGGCGCCACTTTGCATTGGGTCTCAAACGAAGGCGAAGTGATTCAAATGACTTAGTCAACGCGTCACGCTTACGTAAGAAAAAACCAACTCACACAGTGGATGCAATAAGGGCCGCACGAGCAACTGGACGAACGTTCGACCTACTCGACATTACGATATCGAAGAAAAAGTGTACCTTCGGTTTTGCCCGTTGCCTGCCTGCAGGCTTGACAAAGTCTTACAATCGACCGACAATATGACTCAGCAAATGCAGAACTACTGAACGCCACGAGGCATTGAAGGTGACCAACTGTCAGGCGCAAGCTTGAATAGACAATAGACGCAACGACGCAATGGTTGATCGATCCAAATAAGGAAAGGAGCTGAACTGTCGCTGACCTAAGCTACAGTCACCTTAGGGAGTAATCTCAACAATAGATACGACGGGAAGCAGACGGATAGGCACAGGTCACAAATATGAAGGCAGCCGGTCGTGCAAAACCGCGGCATTGCACCACGCTGCCTCGTTCGACTTCCAAAACCATTCATATTTAGGTTTACGACGTCAAGAGCGAATCTAACATGCAAAAGCTATAGAATATACACACCCAAACCTCTTTGAACAGGGTAAGTTACTGTGTCGGTAGTATTTGATGGCGTGTTCTCAACTGCTAATAAATCTGGACATTTCAATTCTTTGAAATACAGGTGATGACGTCACTTAATGACTAAAAGACTTTTAGCCAAATCATCAGAAGCATTAAAGGAGTTAAGATACAACAACATGACGAAACTATCAGGTTTTTGGAACGCGCTGCGCGACCCAAAGGCGAAGCACCCACGGGAAACTCTAAAAGCGACAGATCGCGTTCGAAGCGAACGCCATTACACTAAGCTCTTTCCCGAGGCAGCAAACGATACTTGTCTGACGTAAACGGACTCAAAAATAACATTCAACATTAAGATTGATGTGAAAAAAGAAAAATAAATTCTATAAAAGCGTATCGCCTATCTGTTCCTTCCTTGCTCTCCTCTTTCGCGCTTAATGAGGCTGATGGAAGCAACTAACGGAGCTTTGAAAACGTCACCAGTGACGTCACCGGCGAAAATGGAGTCACGTGAGTTGACGTGAACAAGAGTTGCATTGGTTTATTAAAAAGACTTTAGACCTACGCATCAATTGAGAAAAACGAAAAAGTCCGTAAGCACTCGGTTAAAAGACGCAAGAACAGTAAAGATTGTTTGTTCCAAAATAAAGATATATACATATGCATGCAGTACATTCATCCGGTTACAAAGAGCTAAGGAATCTGCTTTGCCTCTTTGTAACCGGACGGTTGTACTTCATGGATACGTATATCTTTATTTTACCATAGTATCCCGTTATTTTGGAACAAACAATCCTTATTGTTCTTCCGAAGCTTTCGGGTTACCCATACTAAGTGGATAACAAGAGACAACCTCTCTGATTAGTAATTACAAGATGTTTGATCATCTTTCCTTAGTTTGTGAGTACGTACACTCTCTGCTATAAGCCTAAGCTATCGTTAGTAATACCGTCAAAGCGCCTACTGTGGTCATTATGAGAATTCAGGTTAAGCCTTGCAAGAAAACATTAAGACGTCAGCTAACGGATGTACTGTATTATAATTGATTTAATGGATCGAATTAGCTTACCGGACCGGACTTGGATTCTTCTACATTTTCACATCCGCAGGAATCACACGGTTTGACCTTGAATGAAGTCATGTTGGCAATGAGAAAGGAGAAGAGATAGTAAAAATACGGCGAAGCCACCATAGTCGCCAAAAAGTAGAAAACAACAGCGTTTTTTAATGAGCACTTTACTTTTCCAAAAGTTCAGAGAAGTTCACAGTTGTACTGGTGGTCAAGAAAGGGACACAATTTCCATACGCCGTGGTGCAAATGGTCGAAAAAATACGTCTTCTAATGCGGAAAGATTTGAAAAAGTAAAATAATAACAGCAGGTCGGAAGAAACTGTGGAACCTATGATTGAAGAGAGGAAATATAACCTAACATAGTTTTTAAAAGCAACGCTGGATAAAATTATAGATCCAAAGATTCCTGCACGGTTGCGTTTTTTAGCAATTAGTCTTCGTGCCTTCTTTTTTTCTCCAGCGCTTCCTGGGACTGTCACTGACGAAACGGTGCCACATACAGCAAAGGTGGAGGATGATAGGAAAAGAATTGGTTATCGAAGACGCCAAGTAAGCGTGCGCGCGCGCCAAACTGAAGAACTCTTGAACGTTGGTCATCCTTAGAAAGCAACTTATACGAAACTTTACGCGGCATATCTCAGGTTGTCAACGTTCAACTGAAGCTGAAATCTTGGTCGTAATACTCTGATCCAAGTTGGCCCGTTTGCGCTCCTTCCTCACCCGCAGGCAACGAGCCGCCCTCAATGAACAACAACATTAATGGCGTGAACAAGCATTCAAAAACTAAAAAAATAACAACTTACGTCATTGAAGTATTTGTCAAGAATCTCGTAAGCCAGCTTATAAAGAGTTTCATTGTCGTGAGCTTGCAATAATTCAATCTTGTCCAAGCCTGCAAAGAAAAGCCAAATGAGCTCAACCGGATTGACTGAAACGCGTTTACCTCCGCAATCTTCAATCATCTGAGCAACCGTATCTGCTTCATCCTCGGCCATCTTCAGTATATTATTCAGTCCATCCAAAATGACGTGCAGTACTTGCACATCACGAACAGACAACATATTACACATTGCTGGAATAACGTTTTGACGAACCATATAAGCAACTTCTTCGCGTTGTCCACTGATAGTGACGTTACTAATAGCCCAAGCCGCTTCCTTTTGCGTTGCAAAGTCGCCCTGACAAAAAAACAAGAGGATCGCATGGAGTAGAGACGCAGTTAAATGGCCAATACTTTCATCATCAACTGTATGATCATTGGAATTAGTTCGGCATTGATTACTGCCTGAACTTGTTCTCTATTTCCCGCGGTGATGTTGCTTAGAAACCAGACAGCTTCCTTGTTGATCTTATCCTTCGGATGATTCAATAGTGATGGCATGTGAGTCAAGGCACCACAGTCGAGAACAAGCTGGGTCTGCTCATCAGTACCGGTGACAACATTTCCTACAGCACGCAAGGCTGCTGCTTGCAGCTTCAGTTCGCTATGGTTGAGTAGTGCAACCAAGTTTGGAACTACACCAGTATCAATGACCATCTAAAACAAAGTATAGCTGCAAAACGACAGGTGCACTTAGTAGTCAGCAAGACCTGGATTTGATCGTTTCCTCCGTCAGTCAAGTAGGATAGAGCCCAAACGGTGTCAACAAGAACCTGAGAAAAATGCAAAAATAACGAAACGACTTGAAAAGACAAAAGAAGGCCTACGTTCGTATCACTGTGCGACAGTAGATACTTCAACGCCGGCAGCAACTGTCTGATGGCATCCCGAGAAGGTGGCGGGTCCTTGCTACGGCACAGGTTTACGATTACCCAAGCTACGTTGCGCAAAAACCCAATGGGCACATCTCTCTTAATGAAAGATAGCAGTGGATCGATGATACCCAGCTGAATGCAATAGTCGCGATAATGAGGACCATCGCCTGCAACAAGCAAAGTAGAAACAATAGCAGGAGGCTAATTCAAACAGAAATAAGTAGATACAGACAATTTGACTCCTACGCTCTTCCTCCTACTTATAACATGGTAGATTAAGTATAAAAACTGCACAACCCAACCTTCCTTAGACCTGTCATTGCTGTCGCCACATTTTACAGCCGGAGACAGAAGCGCCCTCTGCAGGCTTTTCTGAGGTAAAGATTTCCCAGCCCTCCCTTTCGGTAGTGACAAAATTGGCCACTGAAATTCAAATGCCTGTGAGAAGGTGACTCACGAGTGGAGAACGTTGACGAACATTTGCATTCCCACCTTCTCGACCCCAATACTCGCGTCCAGAAAACCATTTCAGGACACGACCACACTTAAAACAAGCCCTTAGGACCTATTTGCAAATAAATGGATTTTAGCTTGAAGTGACGTCAGCGATTTCGCAACGCACCAGAAAAAGTTGTGCTTCCTACAAAAGTACACCAACAAGTGCATTAGTGAGTTGAGCTTACATTGCAGCGTAGCAAACTTAGGTGATAGTAATAACGGGATGTTAATAAGCCGAAAAGCGTCTTACCTATGATGTTACCCAAAGCCCAAACAGCCTGCTCGCACACGTTGTTATGCGGCGAACTCAAAAGCTGGAGAAAAAGAGGCACCGCACCTGCAATCCTTTCATTAATTCGATAATGTGAAAGTAAACTTATACCGGATTGAACTACGGCTTGCGTTTGTTCGCTGGTGCCGCTGGCGATATTTGTCAACGCCCATGCAGCTTCGAATTGAAGTGTCGGGCTAACGTATAAAAGAGCAGATCAGAGAGAACGGAATAGCATTAAATAAAATAATCCGCCTACTTCTCATCGTAGGACAAACATTTCACCAGGATTGGGAGAATACCAGACCTAATAAGGCCGTCAATTGGTGGATTTCGATCGCTTGACAAAAGTTTTCTGCAAACGTCATCCATTTGATAAGTAAATAATGAAGAGCCAAAAAAACTACGACGAACCTCGCTTGCTGGATTGCCATCAACTTCTTATCACTGTCCTGAGACTCGGCGTTTCTTAACAAGGTCTCGTAGTACTGTTGGTCTTCCTTCGTCAAGCTTGTACTCGGCTCTTCCATGCCATCTGGCAAGATGATGACAAGGTTGAAATAATTGTAAACAAAACAATTACTCAAATCACCTATTTTAACGTGAACGTTCCTTTTCTTTAACACGGTCTCGTCACGTTTCATTTTGCGCAGCTCGAGCATTGCCTCGTTTCGCCTTCGCCGCATTTCCTACGCAACAAAAGAGACGTGCAAAATAATAAAACAATCGAACAATTAGCTTACTAAAATAAACACCTGACAATCATACTACTGTAACAACAACGAAAACAACTACTTTCAGCGGAATGCAGCGATTGAGAAAGGTTAATTGAACAACAGCTTCATCGAAACGATGAGAGCAATGCATTGTTGATCTACAGCCGATGAAACGATTAACAAAAATGAAACTAACGCAGTATCAAGGAAACTGCTCAACTAGGTTTAGGTAGACGCAAGCGTAGGGGAACGGAAGTTCAATTCCAACAGCAAATGCCGTCGTCAACAAAGCGTAGGATGAAAAATAGATAGACGAGGCTTTTACCAGATCAATCTGCTGTTCAATCGGAAATCAGTTTGGCAAGATGTCAATGAAATGCCTATCATGCCTCTCATGGACGACCCACGTCAGATAAAGCCTTGTAAGTTTTCCCAGACCAAATTTACTACCAATAAAGGGGACTGCTAAGCTTAATGGTAAGAATATTGTCACCTAAGGGACCTTAGGAGGCAAATTATGACGGAAGGCCTACCTCGGCATTCTTCCCCTTGTTTTTGAAAGACATCAAACGAGTCTGGCGTTCTTCCATTTTCGCGCAACCGTTTGGACCAGTAAAAGTGCCAGGTAACTAACACAAGATTCAATCGCCAAGCTGTAAAACGGACGATCACAACGCAATCGCTCCAACTACCTTAGCAAAGCATTGACGTGTTATGACGCTTGGGGGTTTACTACAGTACCACAACACAGATACGTAGGTAATATTTTGTTTCCCTCCTGTCAAAATGACTTTCACTTCCAGTTCGCTTGTCAAAATTCCTAGTAAAGCTGACGAACGCCGGAAAAATTCCGGCTCACTATTTATCTAAGTGTAGTTTTTGCTTTGCCTTAACTTTTCCTACGAAACCCCGTTTTCAACTACCTGTTCAACCGTAGGGTACAGTCGATCGCGCAGAACAAACACCTACTATATGAACTGAACTGGCAGCGTGTAAGTGCATTAGCGCCACTGTATCGATTCATTTTTGTGAATGCGTTTTTTTTCTCTTTCACTTACCTGCTTTTCACAGTACAGTATGCTGTCCTACAAAGAAAATGTTATTGTCGAAATTTTCGACCTTGAGCATCCATTTCGCTTTCAAGTAATATTCAAGGTGAGCAAAGTTTCTTTTAACGACCCAACAGCGCCTTGGTATGATGCTAAATCTTGTCGGAAATTGACTTCGTCATCCGTTTGTCAAAGCTAAGATGAAGAATAATCTTCTCTCTGAAGTCGCTTATTTTTGTTTAGTTTATTTTGCCGCTTGAAGAATATGTTATTGCGCGTCATTTCAGGAAATTAGCTGCTGCGAAAAGAGCTTTAATTTTGCAATGCGTAAACGAATGCTGCGGACAGCAATTTGGTGACAAAGAAAAGGAAACCTGAAAACAAATCCTTTTTGTTTCTCTTTGGCTTTCGTCAATACTGCCAAACCCGTTTGGATTGTCAACGCCACGGTTTACGCGTCGCAACAGCAGCGCCGCTAAGTCTGTTCTTTTTTGTCTTTGCGCTGATTCCTGAGACGTTCGATCCAGTTGACTTGGCATTGGAAGGCACAGGTTTGTTCCGGATAGACGACTTTCTCTCTAAACTCAAAGAGTTCCGCTGATTCTTGGTCGGCGTATTTAAATTCGATGTTGATTTGCTTGTTTGGCTCCGTGCCATCTTTGGTTGGACAACATTTGTTACCGGCTCTTCTTCTTTCACGATCGGTTGCTTCGTTGCTTGCAGCATTGATTCTTTGCCTCCATTAACACTTTGCTTGACGCGTTCCTTGAGAATCCTCCGATCTTCCGCAATTATAACCATACGTTCTCGAGCAGGAATGACAAAAAATACACGATGTATATCAATTAGCGCTGTCTGCAACTGAACAACGTTTTTATGATTTTCAGGTTCCTATGTAAAAGCGCAACGTACCTGGTAGAGCAGAACTCGTTTGTACTGTAACTGATGGTCCATCAGTTTTCCATCCTCCTTCAATGTATGTAGTTGTGCCCAATGTTCATGCACAGACTGTTGGATCCTTTGTACAGCGGCTGTTCGCAACAGTCTTCTAGTTAGGAAACCCTTAACCAAAGCTGCAAGTCGCAACCTGAGAACTTTTGGAATTTTGGCAAAAGTTTCTTGCTGGTTAGCACCAGCGGGCACACATTCATTGTGCTTGCGGCAAAATATTCTACCTTGACTGGACAACACCGGTTTTTCCTTAAGAACTTTTTGCGGATTTGTGTTCAAGTAATAGGACGACTGTTTGACGTTCGATGTGGTATTCTGAAAACTCGCGTCAGACGAGCCGCAAACTGTGGGTGAACTTGCGCCATCCTTCCTTGAGTTCGTCTTCGTAAGTTGCATTTTTTTCAATTTATCCCGCAGACTGCACATATAGGCGATTTGAATATCCAATGTTTGCCGCTCCTGGTCTTGACGCATACGCAAATTTTCCAACTGCAACCGATGGTACTCCCTCAGCATACAGCGCATTTCGTTTAAACCAATCAACTGTTGCTCAACTACTTCCACATTCAAACCGATTTCTCCAACGCAGTCTCCGCACTGCTGCAATATATTGGTAAATCTATCGTTGATAACCGGAGAGAAGGACGTAGAGGGAAAGCGTAGTTGCGAATCACGTTGCCAAACATCCGATACCAAAGTGCTACTGCTACTACGATTAGTACGGTCGCTATTCATTCCTGGAGAATTTTTTGTTTGAATAAAAACGCGAAATAGGTTTTGCGAAAAAGAATTTACCTGAAAGTCTATCGCTATTTTCATTGCTGGCGAGGTAAGCGATCGACGTTTCCGTACTGTTTGAATCAAAGCTGAAAGTAGGAGTTTCGACGACGTACGATCGACTTCTGACCATTCTTTCCCCCGTTTCCCTCTCCGAATCGATGGATTGCAGTTCGTTCATTTCTCACCGCCTTAGCAGTTGCGTTCTTCTTTCATTCACCTTGCAAAGTAGCCGAAATGAAACAATTTTTCTACACGTCGATTGCTGCAACAAAAGTCGTATTATTCGTGGTAACAAAGGCTTTGATCCATTGTTAAGTTGTACCAGTCTGAAAAAAAGTACAACCATACGGACTGGTCAGGAAACCTAAAGAAACGGAAACGCGCTTATTAGAATTTCGCTAAGTACGTCGTGGGAACAATTTCCTAAAGTTTGCATAAGCGTGAAAAACCGCGCAGATTCGCGAAATCAAACGCCGAGCAGTAGAAAACTTTTAACCTGAAGAAACGTCGTGGCGAATGTTTGGCAAATAACGTTTCGTAATAGCAGTATAACCGCGCAGTTTCATCAAACTGCCGCACTATCTTTTCATACGGTAGGGTAAACAGATAGTTGAACCTGAAAGTCATCTTGCAGTCTGTATGAAGTTTTTGTCGCCACGTTTTCTATCCGTATTGTCACGCAGCAAAATGGCTGCTACGCAATAGGAATTTTTAAAACCAGTAAATTATCGGTGAAAAAAAATCAATGCGTGGTTTAGTGTTTCAAAAAATGGAACCGGCGTCCAACCGCTTGGCCCCTCGTTTAACGATTTTAAGAGAAAGCCAAATTTCGGAAGCGTGCATATCTTTACGGTGAACTTTAAAGAAAACTTAAGTTTGCTGAATTTAAGCAAATCAATATTATTGACGTCTTAACAGGCAAAACTGCTTACCACCTCACCTGGGAAGCAATTTGAAGTGAAAGCACTCGAACGATTGGTCCGTAGAATTTTAGATTCGTTTTGAACTAAAGCGGCACACGCGGTTAGCGTCCCTTACAATCGTTAAAGACAGAATGGATGGAACACAATGTCAAGCAATTGCAGAACAACGAAATGAATAGCAGTATTAAAATCTATTAGTTTTAAATTCTTTTAATCAACGTGGAAGAAGCTGCGGGCGTCACAGATAATTGCTTATCTCCTGTGCAATGTTAACGTCATTTTCATATCGCGGAAAGGCAGACAATTTAGTACGATTCGATTTCGCATAGTATCATAAATTCAATAATAAAGCGGCCGCAGTTAGTCAGGTAAGCAAAGAGCAGCCTATGGTTTTGTAAAACAGGTTCCTGGTTTTGCCGATTTTGCGCCCACCGTCAAAGAAATGCAGGTTCCATTCTAGCAAATATGCCGGCAATCTGTTGTGACCTTACTAGAGAGTAGGGCAATCCTCCCGTTTTGCCCTTCCTCGCCCCTAAGCTAAAATACAAGCCTTACATCCGGCCTTAAGCTTAGCCAAGGGCAGAACAGGATGGCCAGCAGAGTTACAGTACGCCGGTGTGGCGCATAACCGACGAAATACTATTTTTCCTTAGCTCATCCCCCTGAAATCACTTACAGAGAAAGAAAACCTTTTTCAAGCATTGCCACTACTATAATGACCTCAATAAGTTACAATAACCGCTGAACAGTAAAAGGTAAAAAAGTCAAGACTGGGCAAAGAATTCATTATGGCAATGCGCACGCGAATCAGCACTATTGATAATGTGAACAAAATCCTAAAACAGCATACGACTAGAAAGCTTAAATCTATTCAACCTTTTGACATTAGGAGTCGAAAAATTTAGCAAATGGCGAATTCTTGCTTGAACACTTTTCGAAGTTGATTTCTGTTTGCGCACACGTTCCTTTAGAGGCAATAACAAAAATGTAATGTTGCAACAGTTGCGACAGCAATACAGGCTCATCCAAGAACTCGATCTTTTGAATGCTGAAAACGTAATGAAAAATAAACTACCGTATCGCGACAAGCGTAAATAGAATTCACGTACCGATGTACGGTCTGGGAGGGAATGCACTTTTCAAAGACATAGTTGGCACGCCAGTGAGTCACCTTTTCCCAGCCGGCATTCAGTAATAAACTGCGCACTGCAGCGTCATCTTTGAAGTTTTGCAAACCCGGCACTGGAATACCACGACGCTCCATGTTGCTTTCGAATACGGTCATAAAATTGTCACTTCCGGTACCTGCGGGTTCGTAGCAAAGCAAAATGGAGTTTGGGAACGCATTAACCAAATATGCCAGCAAGTTGTGACATTCACCCGAGCTGAGATACATAAGAACGCATTCTAACACTATCAAAATTGGTTCAGCGAAGTCAAGCACGTGCTTAGCAACAAAATATTCATGCAGTTCCTTCACGTCTCTCAGATCCGATCCGACCATGTAATAATTTCCCATACGGATTTCGTTTTCACATTCAGTCATCTTGACGGGAGCTGAAGCATTAGGTTCGATTCAAATAGCTTTAACTTCACCTTACCTGATCCACCCGCATTGCTGAGGGGAGTGAAGATGGCAGAGTGCTTTTCTAGCGCAGCTTTCTTTTTAAGAACGATATTGTCAAAATCTACTTCAACGAAGCACCTCAACGCTACATCGTCTTGCCGCAATTTCCAGTAAAGTGTATCGTATCCAGCACCAAGGCTTAGCACCTGACCTTGGCTGCCGTAGATAGCCAAGAACTGACGAACAATCACTTCTATTCCTTTTACGCGGACGAAGCAACCACGATGCATCTCTGCAGTACGAAGCCTGCCACTCTGAGGTGCAACAAAATAAGAGATAAATGGGTCTTTCCAATAACCCAACGCTACTGCGGATGCTTTTAAATCGCTGGCATCATCATTCGTTCCTTGAATTTTCTCCTCAAAGCTTTGCGGAAGACCAATGTCACTTTCGCAAGTTGAAAAGGAGTTTGAAAACGCCTGCCTATGCTTCTCCATTACAACGCAAGCATTTATCTAAAACATCAGGTAGCAACGAATAGCTATTCATTTAACAATCCGTACAACCGTTTAGAAGTTTCAGATAAGCTTGAAGAGCAAAAGATAATTACTCACGTCGCTATTGAAAGTTGATGAAATCAAAAAAGACCAACACGCCTACCATGCACAGAAGTTTGCTAGACGATCGGAAATAATTTTTAAAAGGTCAGCTATCAATGATACTCAAATTAATTCCATAGAAAATAAGATAAGCGTATTTGAAATACAAAATTGGTGATGCTCAAGTACACATAAATACATGATTTGCAGGTTTGGACTAATGATGCGCAGTTTTCCACATTGAAGCCGTTATGTCCTTGAAAGCAACTGAATTGTCCATATTTTATTAAATTACGTCTTTAGCCTATTTTAGCATGAAATAGATTTTAGTGGAACGAGGCAATCAGTTATGCGGCAATAGTCCGTGCTTTTGGACAAGTAAACTGTTGTAATCTGCAACGGACTTAAGAACGGCTTCCTTTGTGACTTGTACGTTGTCTTCTGCGGCATAGCTTTTCAATTCAGCTTGCAAGCACGCATTTTCTTTCTTGAAACTATGCAAGCTTCTTTCAACGCTAATTACCTGCAACGAATTTTGCTTCAAATAGGCGTACAACCGTTTGTAAGCTTAAACACTGCTGATATGCTAATAAACTGATAACTTTCATACCTTCTGCATTTGTTTATTCTTATTTATTCGCTGATCAACAGAGCTATGTCGCGCTTCAAGTTCCTTAAATAGCCGTACGCTTCTGTCGATTTGCTCTTTTAAATCTGCTTTTTTCTTCATGCTTTCAAGAGATCGCCGTTCAGCCTTCTCGTGAACGTCGTCCAGCATACTGTACTGCCGCAAGTCTTCTTTCAAAAAGCCCATCTTCTCTTCTATGCGATTTATTTCTTCGTTATACACAGAAGCTGCGTTTTGCTGCTTCTCCAAAACTGTCACTACTTGCAAGTATTCTGAAAAGAATAATATCCATCGCTGCTAAAAACTTGAAAATTACGTTTCAGCTACCATTCAAAAGTTTATCATGAGCAGTTCCTTTGTCCGATTCGCCGTCAAAGCCTGATCGTGAAGCCTGAAACCTTGAATTGATAACTTTGCACAAATTACATTTGCCTACGCCAGAAAGAAGAGCTTCTTCTAAGTTGTTGATGCAAAGTTTAAGTTTAGCAATAGCTCCCTTCTCAGAAGCGCACTGACGTGACAGTCGATGGGCTTCTAAATTAAATTTCGTAAGAGAAAGCATATAATCATTATAAGTGCCCGCAGAGCTACCTTTTTCAGGTTTTTGGCGATTATTCGCAGACGCATTTGAATCCATGTCGCTGAATTCTCGTTTCTCTGCTTTAAGTAGCGTTATCTCTTGTCTAAGTTCTTTCATCCTTCAAAGAACAAAAAATAATGGTGCGGATAAAATTTAGCACTTCATATTTCACTGTTTTTGCATGGACAATATGTCCTTGTTGTCTTGCTTCATGTCTGACAGAAGCTTTTCCCGCTTCTGCTGCGGCAAACTGTGCTCTTCCACTTCTGCCCGAAGACGAGCGCGCTCGTTATTCATCTGCGCTAAGTCGCTGATGAGCTTCACTGCAAAACAATAGAGAAATCACGCATGCAGCAATCAACAGTTCCATCTTACGCGCATCTATTTTGGTTCCGTCCAAACCCAATTCCTGTTCAAAAACAAAACAAGATCAAGTCGAGTAAACGAGTTGATTATTTACGCATTCTAGTTTTTCAATTTGTTCATTCAAATTTTGGCATTCCGCGCTCTGTCCTTCTACGCGATTTTCAAGTTCGACCTTTCTCTGCAGCAAAGTATAATACCGTACCTTTGCATCTTCATCCTAAAAAGGCGTAAAACGTTGTAATTGCAGTTGTTTTGCTGTTTTATTTTGAAACGAGAATAATAAACGTAAGGCAAGCGTACTGGCAACGCTAGTTACGCTTTTCAGCTTTTCAGTTTGGATATCGATTGTTTGACGATGGGATGGTAGAGTTTGATTTGAAAACAACACAGCATTACCTGTTTAAGGCCAAAGATTGAAAATAACTCGTTTTTAACGCCTACACAACGCTGATTGTGCAATTCGTTCATTCAAAAAGCTACGCAGTCAATTTCATCGAATAAAACTGTTTCAATGGGCAACGCTGTGTTGTTTTGAAATGAAGCCTTCAGGTGTCATAGTATTTCAAGGCTTTAAAAGAACAGTAAACGCATCTTACCATATTTGTAAGGGTCGTATCAGAATGGCTCTTTAAGAGCTGTAGGGTTTCTTCAGCATCCGCTAGCAGCTTTTCCTTGCTAAATAGTCATTGAATTCAAGCAATCGCAGTTCAAGTGAGATTATGGCCCACTTCCTGCTTTCTTCGTACATTTTGTCAATTTCTTGGGCGCTCTCGTTATTGCTACGTTCCACCTTTAAAGTGCGTGATGTAAGAGAAAGGGAACAGATTATTAATGTACTACCGCTGCACATTCCTGAATAATGTCTGCCAACGAAGCCCGCGTGTTTTGCTTATCCAACAGCTTAAAGAAACCGCAAGGGGAATAGCTAAGCCGCGGAAGTACTTACAAAGTTGTAATTTGCCAATGCTTTGCGTAATTCGTGAATTTGTTCCGCCAAAAGAGTTGCCCTGAATGGAGCGACAAAAATAAAGCAATGGAACATTGGACAATTAAGAAAACCACTACGTTTCATTCAATGGAGCCTGGTTTTCATATTCATTAACGAACTTTGCTTTCTCGCCGGCTAAGCGATTTATTTCCATTTTAAACGATCGAATCTTCTCTCTAAATTTCAAGAAACCGTTAATTCTGTTTGAATTCATATCAGGTCGTGTATTGAACCGTAACAAATCCAAGTAATAAGCTTTATCTTGGATCAGCCGACCTTTAACTCCTAAGAATGCGTTTTCCTTAAAGGGATAAATGCTTTTTTTTCACGTTATCTACTTGATCCGCCGCTTGGAGGACGAGTAGCCTGAAGCCCATGCTCGCTCAGCGATATGACGGATGGTCGTGATTGAGTAAACCGACCTTCAATAAAATGCTCATTTTAAGTTTAACGGCACGGGAACATTACTGCGTGCTGCGAACCTGCCGATGTAGCTCTGAATGGCACGCTTGAAGCCGGTCTTCGCAGATTTAGTATTGCGCTACTATCTGATTTTTCTTGCCGTGAAAACGCTCCAGCAGCTGTAAACGTTATTGCTTTAAACTGGTTATATTAGATGAACAACGCTAGAACCTGAAGGACAAGCTCTAGGCTTCTCTTTTAACAAATTATCTTCCCTAGAAACCGACGAAGACACTGACCGTCTGTATGGTCTTGAGAGCTGTCGAGTATTCGTATCCACATTCCTATTTGCGTCATTCATCACAACAGTGCGATTTCTACCCCAAAACTATGAAATTCGGATTGCTAGGATACAACGCACAACAAATATAGTACCTGAACATCTGTTTACTGTAGCACATTGCTACAGTAAAGATTCTTGCACAGCTCGATTGACTACGGCGCGAATTGACGGTTACTCAATAATCTACGCGTTAAGTTACATCTGATTGCATACGCAGTATCGATTTCAGCTTTTTTTCGGCGCATGTGCCATTTCTGATTTGCAGTGTTTCATCGTAGGTTGTAAGCGGATGGAAAGGCCGGTTGCACCTCCGTTGTTAGAGTTGTGGGTACGCGCTGGTGCCGACGGAGTCCGCTGTGGAGGTTGTCCGGTTTGTCAGCAGATATTTATGGTTCTTCTGGTAAAATGCGACGCGGGCGTGTTGAACTTCAACGTTAAAACTACTAATCCCTACAAGCCAGTGGAACAGTTCGCACTTTTGGGTCTTAGACACGTTCCCGCTTTGGTGCACGATGATCTAATGTTTGATCTGCCCGAGGATATAATTGAATATTTGGACAACGCATTTCCGGAACCGGACTTGTCATGCGATGATGATCAAGCTCAGAAGACGGTGAAAGATCTATTTTCGAAATTTTGTTTCTACATCAAAGAGGTAAACAAGGACCCAACCCAACTGGAATTGGCATTAAAAAAGTTAGACTCCTATTTGCTGGAAGTAAAACTAAGTTTAGTTCGAAGTTGGCTAATGAAGATACGTGGTTCTTTTTTCTAGAATAACACGAAGTTTCTTTGCGGTGATAAGCTAACGCACTTAGATTGTTCAATTCTGCCCAAGTTGCACAACATTCGTCTAGCTGTCGAGTACTTCAAGCATTACAAAATTCCGTCTGCACTCACCGGAGTGTGGCGTTATTTGGACGCGGGATATCATTGTGACGTGTTCACTAGATCGTGTCCGTGCGATCAAGAAATTCTTCTTCATTGGAGCGACAGACCCGATACTCCGAATCTTTCAGCCAGTGAACACAAAAGACTAAGCAAGCTTGCACCCACGTACACTCGTAGTCTCCCTGCGGACGTGCATATTGAATAGGACCCGCTTATTGCCAGCTTTTTGTTACGTTGCCATAGTCGCGTATCGGTGCTGCTCTTCGTTGCTAGTCGTCAAAGTGCAGATCTGTCTTTTGTTCTTGAATCTCTCTGCCTTCGCAAAACAACACTGGTGCTACATGTTGCTGTTGCCATTTTAGGTGCAACAGAACGAATGACCCCGTGAAAGACTTTTTTCCTGTTTCGATTTAAACAATGCATTTTCCTTTCTCCTCTTTCTCGTTTAGTGGTACAACACCCGTCGTACATTTTATTATTCTATTGGAAAAGTTTGCTCTAACGTCCATTGTAGCATGGAAAGTAACGGGAAGAATAAGGAACAGCAAGAGAAGGCTGCCGGCTCAGCAATGCCTTCGGTGTCTGATGGATCATTTGCTCAGTTTCTGAATCATATTGAAGAGTACAAACCTATGGTAGTCAATCACCGTTGAGTCAGTGGGGTCCTAATGCCTTTGTTTTAGATTCCGGATGCCGTAACTGAATTTTACATGAGCAAGGCGGGAGTGAGCGCTACTGATCCGCGGATGTACGTTAATGGCATATGCAAATGGAATTCCTGTAACAACTGTATTTCAGCACGCGTCTTGTCGCCCTTTCGGCGCAGAAGTTCATTGCAGACATTCTTCTCGACGCAATGCAACACGCGAAGAGTAAAGGTATTTGTCAGATCAGTAAGAAGGGATCGTCAAAGGTAGGAATCGCTCATCGCTTTATTCTGTACGAAATGGTCTTTTATATAGGAGGTGCGATACACATTAACGATGGAGATTCTGGAACCCGTTCTAAGTGAATACGGAATCAACGTCAGGAAGAATCCCTACTTGCTTTAAGTGTAATACTGGCAGGGACAGAATAAATCTTTTATCCTTAATAGGCCTATGTTTGCTGCTAAGTATATTTTCACTTCTGCTCTGCTTCACGCTGCTTCTATCCCGAAAGTTCTCGTGTAGAAAAGAATATTCGAAAGGTCGTAATGGCGCAGACTTCCAACGGCATTTGCCATTTGCTACACGAGTGCAAAAAGCAGAAACATGAATAATCTGAAGGAAAATACGGCGACGGAGAGCACCTGTCAAACTTTGACATAGCGCATTTTCAGATGTGCCGCATCTGGCAGAGCCTAACCTTCATGGAGCCCATCATTTCTGAAAAGGTTGCACGCATGAAGCAAACAGCTTTTTGGAATGGAATGCCATCAATCAGAACAGCCATTTATTGTTTCAGCTGACAAAACAACCAGCTGACATTTATATTTAAAAGTGAACCTTTTAATCTTTAGTTACAGTACACGTCAGTAGAAGCTCGCAAATGATTACTGTCTGCTTTAACAAAGATCGGGAGTTGTTTAACACGCATACTAACTGGTTTTCAGAAAAAGAATTTTGCATGTTTTACGCTATGTTTTGGAGGAATTCAAAAAATACGCTGTTCGTACCTGCGAATATTATTACATAATACGGTATATGCTAATCTCGATCGTTCAGTTAATTTTAAAGCAATTAAAGGCTGTTGCGAACCGTACGCGTTGCATACGCAACAGCTTATATATTGAAACGGCTTACTTTCAAGGCCGCCAATCGAAAATCAAACGCCACATGGTGAATGGTAGGGCAGTTGCCATTAAGGCACTCTCCGCGGATATGGCCACTTTTCCACCTGTAAGCTCACAATAAGTTAAAAACTGGTCTTTTCAAAAAACGTTACGTCATCATACGCTTTACGGAAGCTATGAGTCTCGCAAATCGTACACCTTCAATGACAAACCTGAAATTAACCAGAACTGGAAAGTACCGCAGCTTCTGTGCCATACCTGTTAACCACGATATACCTTATCAACTAAGGTAAAGCGTATCGAGGAGGACAGGCAGCCAGTTGCTGATATGCTCGAAGGACGAGCTCGTTTCTTTCTTAATTTGCATAACTTTGCATATATCAAAGATTAGCTAATCAGTCGTGTTTGTGCGCATGAAAGATACCTGCTAAAGAAGCTGAGTAAAAAGGGAAGCTGTCATGTGGATGAGCATTCGTAATTAGGCAAATCTGTTCACAAGGTACTTGATTTTCACATCCTTCTGTAGAGTCGTTTTGGAAAGTCAAAATAAAATCAAAAAAGGCAAAGCGCTTTCAATTTTAGGCAGCGGATACATTTGCTAATTCGTTCTTACGAACTGTATCCACGTTCTCAAGCTAACAATTCATATGCAATGAAAATACTTGCTATTGAGGCACTAATTTTAAAAGGTCATTCAGGATGAGCACCTTTTCATCAAAACGCTCCATTTTTCCTGAGCTTTGAACGTTAGCGTCTGCCTGCTTGGACAGCAGTTTCATCGTTTGTAATGCAAACGTATACACTGCGATTTTTTTCGAAATTGTTATCCTTAAGGGCAAATCTAGCAGATCAATCATTCGCTTAACATGTTTGATAACTGTGAGCAACAGACCTTCGCTGCGTCCGCTGCTAGTTTGACGCTTCCTCAAATGCTCAAAATTCAATGCATACCTTTACTTCATCGACCTTAGACGGAGCGGTTGGAAACAAATAACAAAAATTGAAAACGCTCAACCTTTCAGAAATCGTGTTAGTGATAAAAATAAAATATGACACATTTTAAAATAAACAAACGATTTGTGATTGATAGCAGCTTTTAACCTTACTCAAAATAAATACGTCAGCAGTTGTACAAGTCGCGCAAAGAAGGAACAACAACTTACCTTTAATAACAACGATTGTCAAGTAAAACGAATCGTTTTAATAATTCATCCTTACGATGAACAAAAACGTGGAATTCACTTAGCTGCGGTAAAAATGATTTTCAGGAACAATTTCAAGACATCGCCTCGTAACAAGTGATATTTTAACAAGCCTAACTGAGAGTTACGCAATGGGCATTTGTTGGCAGTAAGGAATGAACGATGGAAAAAACTATTCGGCAACGGCAGCTTTGTTGTTTAGTTCAATTTCGGCGTTTGCTACGAGCCCGTTAAAAAGTGGCTCCAAGTCTTCGGGATAGGCGTCCTTACTTTTCAGTAGGTCCTCCAAACCTCGCAAGTCTCCGTGAACTATCATTAAACGATCGTTCAGTCGATGAAAGTCAGTAAGCGTATCGGAGCAGACGCATTTGTGCACAATTACGCGTCGCAACGTCTCGCTGGAGGCTAGTTTTTCCACCGTTGACGTCGCTATAGTCTCCAAGTTCAATTCGCGCAAGTAGAGGATTTCCAATTTTGGAAAAGTATCCAAGCAGAACAGGTAAAAGTCGTTGGTCAGAAATGCCGAGCGTGCAGGAGATGTCACCAAGCATAACCGTCGCACATGGCAGCCAACACGTCGGAATAAGCCTGCAAGTAAAACATAAAATGAGTTTTCAACCATCCACAAAGCCAATAGTCTCATGTATCTCTTAGCACAGCACAAAACAAGCTTACTTGTCCATTGAGGTTCATGCCGCTCGTACACATGACAGGAGCACATGTACACATAAACAATCGATTGGTTCCAAAATATCGGTCCGTCCTGGGATATCTTCACGGTCACTCGATCATGGCCCGACACGTGACCCTCTCGAAATATGACGTACAACCAAGCAGACCATGTATCCATCGAGTAACTTTCAGTGATTAATCGCCTCCAATTCTTGCTCACAACCTCTGCACGAACTTTCGACTTCAGATCGACGAAACGAAAAATGTTGAGGCATAATTCCGGAGTGAGAACTTCAGTGAAGTCTCTTGGCTCGGAATGAGCAGGCGACGACACAGACGGCGCAACTGCGTCAGACTACAAATGCAAAAACCGTTTTACAATCCAATGTGTATGCAAATTAAGTGAGCACTACGTGTGCGCAAGTTGTTGTGAACAGCCTTACAACCTGCGCATTGAAATTTGAGAGACCGACTACGTTACGATCAATCATTTACTCAAATGAAGTCTTTTGCCCAAACCAACGGTACGTTTCACGGAGATCACCTTACTGCCCAATTGTCGCAATTTAACAGAAAGAAAAACGCAAAATCAAAATAATAGTAACAATAATACTTTAGGGCTGATCGGTTACTAAACAAATCCAAGACAAAATTGAACCTGAATAAAAGAACGGTTGCCTCTAATGGAATCGGCGGGAAAATTCTATCTCGGAAAAAAAGATCATAAAGAATTACAACATCTGACAAAAGAATAACGCGACAGAGTGCTTCAAACAGCAAAGGTATTTGTAATTTAGTAATGTAGCGCCAGGCAGAGTTGTGGAAACTTCGGCGGGAACATTGAAAGTCAACCCAAATAACGTCAACGACGACCACGGGATGGGCGACTGCATTTTCAAACGCCTTAATTGCCAAAGGTCTGCCCATTTCAGCGTAACGTGAAAAGCGGCCTTTTAAAAATGATACATTGGTTCTTTGAAAACGAATCTTATTCCCAAAGCGCCTTCTCCCTTTGGGGGACCAATCGGATTGAAAAAAATATGAATCAATTCACAAGCGCAGTCATTTGACATCTTGTCGACCTCAAAAATAATGAGCTGTTATCGGTTCGACTCTTCGCTTCCCAATTTAGCCTCGCTGACCAGCAGACGCCGCTGCGACGCTCAATTGACCATTGATCAACAAACAATTTACTTGATCCGAAAGCGTACACTGCCATAGTGGACGACCAGAAGAAAATTACCAACTAACTCAATAGAAAGAAGTGCTTTTTTCATTCCAACTTCGCCATTTGATAAAAGCAAATCGCACGAACAAGTCATTAACTAATGAAGTTAGCAACAATCACAAATGGCCAATACTAACGAATTAACGGCGCGTTACATAGCAGTTAAACTTCGCTGCACGTCGGCAAAACGCTCCTCCGACTGCGCGCCTGACTTTACGAACTAATCGATGGCTGGACAGAACTGACCGCAAGAAGTGGAAGGAAATTGTACCTGCACATCTATATGTACAGTAAGAACAATAGCTCAGCAAGGCTTTTTACTAATAATAGGAGGGGAACGCGTACACTAAAATATATTTTCAAGCATTTCATGCGGACCGTATTCGTTCTCTCGGCATGCATAATCATTATGGCAAAGTGGACAGGAATTTACGCCAACTGGTTGTTAGACAGTTGTTTAGGTCGCGATAGGGATAAACAATTCGGAAACATTGCTTACAGTACATTGTTGGTCAGAGTAGCAAACGACCTAAGGCTGAACACAAAGCGAAATATTGCAAAGAAAACAAAATTTAAATTTCCTAAACAATGGCAACTACAACAGGCGATAAAATAATCATTCTACGGATATGCTGACTTGCTAGTTAGTACGACAGAACATTGAGATAAGGCGGTGGCTGGTCAGCTGGTGAAGCTAAGTGTAAGTGTGAACCATCCAATCATTCGACTATGGACAACTAAGTGTAATCGAATTTATGGAACAGAAATCGCACACGGATACTTTGGACAATTAGGATCACCTTATGCTCAAAGTCTACTTGTGAAGAAAAAAACTATCAAAGCTGCTAGGCGAATGCAAAACCAAGTCAAAAAAGGGTCTTCAATGCCTTGACACTATACGTGGCCTTTTGCGAACAGTTAAAAAACGGTGGGACAAAAAGGATCGGCTCAATAAGAAGCCAACATGGACACTTAAGCTCTGCTCGTTGACAAAAAACACACACACGCGCATTCAAAGGAGAATACGAACAGCTGCCTTGTGCACGCCTGTTGGAACAACTTGAAACTTGAATAGGTGGGTCTTACGTTGCGCGCTTCCGTCGTGAACTTTCTCATACTTCGCCTTTGCACTGCCGCCGCCGCACGGAAGATGGCCGATAAGAAAAAGAAGAAGAAAGAGAGAGGTTGGCCTTAGTGCCAACTAAATGTTCCCCTCTCAAAGCACAAATGGCTCCAATATATCGACCCAGATGAGCAAATAGAGGGCGGCGAACCAATTTATCGAAGAAGAAGTTCGTTTGTTATTGGTCACTCGCTGGTTGCGCTTTGTTGTATGCGCTTGCCAAGTGGCAATTAAGCGACAGCAGCAGTTATGAATAGTTTTCCTGGCACGGCAACTTGTTCATTCCGTCAGTTTTGCCATTTCCCCAGCCACCAATCGTTGCACATCATTCAGTTGTCACAACTTGAACAAATAAGCCGCGCATTCGACACACACACACACATTGGCTATATCCCAAGAAACCGACCTACAACTCCTCCTACAATCGATTACACGCTGCTGGGAAACAACAACCCGAATACAAGCCAACATGGGGCTTTTGCTTATTACGCGTCGATATGCTAAGCTGTAACAAGCGCAACAGAAAAACACAGGGATAAAGACGGACAAGCAAAAATCTAAATCACTTAGTGAAGGAATTTAGAAATTCTTTCCCGCCCGCCACCACTTAACCACTTGACATGGACCGGCAGCGCATGCGCACTTTTTGATTAATTCGCCCGCGTCTTATGACAAGCCAAATGAAGAAGGCTAAGAACAGCCGGCTGGCTTAAACTTACCTGCACAGTCTGCTGATCAACACTTGCCGCCGTTGGGATTCGCTTGCGTCGTCGGAACCACTTCATACCAGTTTTGCCATCCGAACTGTCCCCTCTGCTGGCGCACGTGAAACACTTCGCTGCCCAATAATTAGCCAACGGCATACCGACGACGAGTGGACGGCTCCTTAGTAAATATTCAAAACGTCAAGCGCAACGGTGGCGTAGCTGCTAAGAGAAAGAGAGATCGACGAGGTGCTATTCTTTTCGTATTTACGAGTTCCGCTGGCCGGAATCGACAAGGGCGCCGCGGCGGAAGTAATGGGAACATACACGCGGGCGACACTTGTTAGCGCAGCATAAATTCTCAGAAGGTGAAAAATAACCCGTCGGCTAACGCTTAAATGGTCATAGTAGGCATAAGCGCGCAATGGCGGACTATACAGATGCATCTGTTAGTCAATACGGTCGATGCACTTGAAACCAAACTTTAGTTACCAAAACTAACAACAAAGGCGCACAGCTATTAATAAGAAAGGTACTTTCGTATCAACAAAACATACTAAAGCATTCTTACGCTGCCAAATGCCAAAGCATCTGGCAGCCTTGCTGAGAGCACGTTTGGAATTTTACTATTACCTTATTGCTGACACTTTAGTCGCGTGCCAGCGAACGGAAGAGGTGTAGCGTCAAGAAAAACATAACGCTAAGAGGGGAATTTTAAAAAAAATGAATCTACTTGGCCGCTTAGCAACCAGCTCAATAGCTAAGATGTTACCAAAGGAAAGCGCGTCAAAAGTTCGCCCAACGCGTGCAGTTGGGCAAACGCGACTATCTGTTGGCTGTTTTTTGCAACAAGCGCCGCCACGGGCCCCTAAGGACTTGTTTTTACATTTGAACTGTTGCCTTGCTGAAAGGACAAGTTGGAGCGGACGAGACGGGACGAACAAACATGGGGATCGCCATATCTCAACGCTGGAAGGCGTTTTAATAAAAGCTAATCACCGGTAACGCAATGAGCAAAGGAGAGACAGCGGCACTTCAGATCAATTACTTACAAATCGAACTTATGCAAGTGCGCCAAACGGATGCCATTTTGGGCAGCGTAGCAGTCACGCATAAACGTCAGTAATCGGTGTGTTACCAACCGTCCCTTTGTCGGCCCCAAAACGAGTTGACCAAAATTGGAAAGCAGCTACGAAAGGAACGCGTCAACGGCGTCTGACTTAATTGTAAAACTTAATGAATAGCCTTCTGACGACGGCTCGCAGTTACAAGTGGTTTCCGGAGATGCAACGCGTCCCTTTGACCAATATAGGCATCATTTACAATAAGGATTGTGCGGGCAATAAAAGAGGGGTAAAAAACCAACTTCCAACAGCCGCGATTATCGCTTCGAGGCTTAGATGGCGAGAAAAGGGTTGCATTTCAGCGATCGCAACTTTCCGCACGCGCTGGCAAGGATTTTAAGAACGGGGACAGCTTATGAAGGGGGGTTTGCGAACTCATTTTGAAAAGAACGTGCAAAAGGCAACGGACGGTCGACTGATCGATTGGTCAAAGCTGGCAATCAATGAACAAACGCAAAAGGCACTAAATGCAAATGTAAATCAATTAAATCAGTCTTTAACACAAAAATTGGCACTAAGACGGCCAAAAAAAGACGGATTGTATCTTTGAGCCGTCAAAAGGAGCACCACTCAGCGTTGAAAGCGAACAGGCCGTCTTCGCGAGAACGAAGTGCGATCGACAAAAAAGTTAACAAGAAACGCTGGCAGACATTGACGAACCATTGAAGGGGCGAAAAAAGTTCGAAATGATCCGACCCACTGAGCGTCCACGCAAAACGGTACGCAAGAAGAATGAGAATCGAATGCTCGTCCTCTTGATACCTTTTGGCGACACTTTGCAAAATTATTAGATCAAAGAAAGCCGACAAGCGCCACCCCTTCTCGACGGATTGCACGTAGGGAAGAAGGCAGTCGTGGACGAGAAAAATAAATACTTGGGCAAAGAAGAAGCTACGCAACTTAGGCTGGTATAGCCCTCAGACGCTGTGCTGAAGGAAAAGCGTTTCTTCAACTTTAAAATAAATAAATACTTAAACAAACTCGGTCAATCTACACTGCTGTCGTAAAGAATCAACATTCCTTTGGTAGGCTGAACGCTAAAGCTATTAGAAAGGCAAAGGCAGTCGCGGACGTCAGTTGTTGAGTCAGCAGAAAACTTACGCTGAGCGCTAAGCCTAAAACTGGGTATTATCGGAGAACAGTTTCAAGTGGGACACCTTTGCTGCTTGACGGTCGAGAAGATCGATTCTTTGAAGATAATCAATTTCGCGAACTCGCAAAAAAGCGGATAAAAAAACAAAAACCTCTAAGCCATATATACGCGATTGTTTGCACGTAAGAAAATCAAGTTTAACACCGACAGCCAAAGCAAGGAGCAAAACGAAGCTGAACGTAATTGTTGATTGACAAATGACTGGTAGAACTTCGCGTCAAAAGCTCCACGAGCCATTTCGCTCGGCTCAGTCAACTTTTCTATTAATATATTTTCCAACGTGGACGGGTTGTTGGAGAGGTTTGAAAAAGAGTAAAAGCTCATAAAACATTCCTTTTTAGGGAAAACGTAAAGCAAGAAAAAAACAAACTGCGAATTGATTCGCTAAGCGGACGGTCTCGTCTTCCAACCAACCGAACGTGGCCTAATTGGGAAACAAGAGCTTCCACTACAGGAAGGATTTGGGGCACACTCTTCCCACCAGTAAATCTCGACGCAACTGACCAAGCGGAAATGATTTACGTTGCTGAACAGTCGCAGGGCGAACTAACGCGAACATAAAATCTTAATTTCAGAAACGAAGCAACTAAAAGCACTGTTACAGCTTTCTACTTCATTACGCGTTGCGTAACATCGCTAACAAATTAGCAATAAAACCAACGCGCGTTATTTAAGACATAGTTCATACAATACGATAATGATCATGCTCGCTAAGATGCATGTTTGAACAAAAATAGCTTTTCTATCGATTACTGTGAGTCACCTACGCAAAGTCTGATGTTTACAATACGCTTTGTCGGAGTAATACAAAGCGAGATCATCAAAGGAGAATACCTGATTAATTAGACGTCATTTCGCAAGCAATGAATGAGATTCAGCTTCAAGCGAGCGCTACAAGTGAAGAACAAAGCTTCTGCCCTTTGAGATTACAATGCCAGCGAGTCTGAAGGAAAAAACATGCCCTAAGTATTAATAAAATACATGGACGCTTTCACTCACGTTGGCAAACGGATTATATACGTAGCGTATTAATACTGTTGAGCCGGAAAGTTCGGTTGAAAAATTAGGTCGCGGGAGGACACACCTAACGTCACCTATTAATCAAACTATAACAGTAAGGATTTAAGCACTTGAAAGAGCATTAGCTCAACAAGCAGAGCTGATCTATTACCTTGCATAGTCGCTTTGATTCAGTACGCGCTACCGGAATGATCCGGCGAAGCGGGAAAATAGATATCCATGGATTCAACAAAGCGTAAACGATAAAGTTCGGGCGAAACCACCGTGGGCAGTTGGCCACTGACCGATACGCTTTTGACCCAAGATTCTATGCGTTTGTCCCACGTGTAGGCGCGCAGATAATCAATGATACCCAACAGCAGGATCGAATTGCCCTGATCAACTCCCATAAGCAGCGAATAATCCATGATGTGATTAGCGCTTAGGAAAACTGTATCGTTTCGTATTGCCTCGTCCAACTTTGCCTTGGAGGCCGAATTCAAGTAGAAAGATTCAAGGCAAACTTTTTCCATTAAATTTTGATCCAACAACACCAGATCGGTCGATTGCTTCGACCTTTCGGACGTATGCCGATTGCGCTGCGAACCCTTCAGATCGTACACTTGACGAACATTGCGACCGTAGAACAAATATTCCATAACAATCAGGTCTGTTTTGTAGGCGGCGTTCGTTTGGCTATTCTTGAAGCCTATGCGATAGGCGCCGAATATTTTAACCAAACTACTAACAGGCTTCTCTTCGCTGCCCAAATTTGCCGAAGCGGCAACGTGGGCAAAATACTGAGGCCCAAAACGGACGAACGATTGAAGTTCAAAGTGAGACATTTGCTTGAGAATAAAACGACGGTCGCGAGTTCGGAAAAATTTTGCTCCCGACTTTCCGCCCGTCGGCTGCCACCGTTCGCAGTTAGCCAACGAGCGCACAAAGGTCGACTCGTCGAACGGGCATAGCAAAGTTCGTAAAGCGAGGAAAAGTTTTGGAAAGTACATCTTGCAATAGAACTGCGTTGTGGAGTCGGAGAATTGCACTTCCAATGGTATGGTGGTGGACTCGCTGAGGGGCGTTTTTCCCGTAGGAGACGAAGATGACGAAGCTGCTTCTCTAAGAAGCGACTGCATGTCTTCACTATCCATCTCTAAGCTGTCAACAAAGTCTTGATACTCGTTGGTAGCCAACGCATAGGCAATTATGGTGCCTGGTTGGCGCTCATCCACGGCTACAGGCACTTTGCCAATTGGCAAACAGAAATGTTGCTCCGGGTTGAAAGGGGAGCTGAGCTGCGCCGCGCCAACCACTTTTTGCATAGCTTTCAACTCGTCCGACAATTGCTTCTTTGAAGGAATATCTTCACCGGCATTACCGTTATGATTTTTATCAGAAGCTAAAATGCAGCGGCAATTGTAGCACAAAAACAAAACTACGCCAAGTGTCAAACTTTGATTTTGCATAATTGATTTCACAAAGTTGACCTACGTCTAAAATCTGACAAAAACGGAAATTAGGAAAGAGAACTTAGGAACGACTAAATGCAACCAAAATTTCAAAATATCCAAACAAATACATACTGTAAGTGAAGAAATAAACATATACGATTTACTTAGGGAATAGACGCGTTTGCTGAGGTCTTTTCCTTTGTTTCAGAGCTTCCGGGACTGCTCTTGGAACCGCCGTCAGCGATCGAAATGGCGGCGCGACATTCCGTAAGTAAACCGAACATGAAAACCTGCGTAATCATTACAAGAAGCTATGCTTTAACATTAACATTTCCCTCAGGGATTAGCTTTACTATTGTCACATGCTTTTACTGAAGCGATCCTGAGCTGCAGGACAAATGTTTCTCACTTTAATTGCGCCAAGGAAAGACACTTCAAAGCTGGAAGCATTCTCAGATATGCTGGCTTTGTTCCTCTGCACAAAAAGAGGCTGCATTGGTCATTCTATCACCCCTAAAGCACCCCAATTAATACTAAGCACTTCTGGTTGCCTGTTCACCTACATCGAAAGGAGATTTTACGTAAACTGGTCGCGCTTGGGACTTCAGCAGTTCACAACAATAGGGCAAAGTCAAAATCACTTTGCACTTCTGAGATAATGGCCATTCCTAGCCAAGTGTTCGAACATTTGTCATATACTGGCATTGACCTCTTCAATGGAACTAAACCTTAACTTCAGCAACTTCCGTCATTTAACTTATTTCCCCGAGGGGAACTGGACGTAAGGAAAGCTCCGGACTTTCCAAGTTTTCTTGTTTTTCTAATAAATAGGCATACTGTAACTTCTATCATGAAAATCAAATATTTGAATTTGAATTTTGACTAATGGAGCGCTTTGAAATGGGCATACACGTTTGCATTTTCGAACATTTACGCAAAGTTTGACCCATTTTATTTGCGCATTAGTAATGGCTGACTTTTCGGGATTTGTCCGCTGCCGCCGTCAGCGTCTTACAAAAACTACATAGGCAAACAGAATGGGCTAAACGTGACAAAACTTTCGAAAACTTTGTTTGCAAACCAACTGCATCAGCTCTAATGGTGAATATGAGAAGTACAACGTTAACGTAACTAACGCGCTCATAGCGGAAACACAAAATAAGGAATTGTTCAGCACTTGTCGGAATTTAGACTTTTCTAGCTGTTTACAAGTCTCGAAAGCTATACGGACTTCCCAAAATCCCCAAACACGGAATTCCTTTACGATAATAGGTCCGTATGCTTCATTTTCGACGTAACGAACTTTCCTGTTGTTACAACAACACGGAAGTTCGTTACGTCGAAAATGAAAAAAAATAATAACTCATTTTCGCCATAGCAGACATGGGCCCACAAAATCTGAAAAGCTCTTTTCTGAGCCAAGCTCATCTTCATAACTGAGAGATGAAACCCTGACAGGTGGCTTCACGTGGCCCTGATGAGATCTCCTACTCTTACGTTAAGTTGACAGACCGCCGTAAAATTGAAATTCAAAAAAGGGGGAAAAGTTCCATTACCATTTCCATTCAGCTCATCTGGGACAAATTTGCTGGACGAATCATTTGCCTCTCTATCCGACCATCGGCTCTTCAACGGAGATGCAACAAAGTCGCTGGCGACGCAGTTCCAAGCGAACATTTGAGCCGCCAATATTCGATGACAAATCACAAGCGAATCTTCAACTTCCCGCCATTTGCTTTGCAGCCGAGAAAAGCCTTTATCGTCCTTTTCCAAGGTTGTCACCACTGCGCGTAGGCGTTTCATCTCGTCGACAAAGGATCGCTGAGCTGATTCGTGGATCGACTGAAGTTCGCCTACCAAATTTGTCACCTGCTGAGCACAGCCAATTGTTTCGCCCTGAGCCACAATGATTGCTACCGACTTGAGCATTTGATTGAAAAGATAGTCGGCCTTTTGCTCAACCAATTCCACATCGCTAAGAAGCTCCTCTTCGGTTACCTGCAAAGGTTGTAGATGAGCTTCACGCTCGTTAACACGAGGCAAACTTGTGTTACTCTTTCTTGCTCGCCAGATAAAGAGAGCGAAGCAAAGCTGGTTGAGAAGAGACTAATCGGCTGGCAACGAAAGGATACCAACGTGTTTTGTCTTGCAAAAAATTGCACATGATCATGAAAGAGGCAATGATCGCACGTCTCCTCGGCAAGCAGCGACGACAGACGAACGCCGTGGAATAAATAGTCAAGAAACGTTGCAAAGGACAATTGCCAAAATTGCTGCGTCATTTTACGCTCCGACGTGGAAGCTTTGCAATGTCTGCACCAACTCCAAAGAACAATTTGGTTACCGCCACCACTTTCTTCACTTTGCGCCAAACCCATCACGTGAACGCTCACTTCAACGCTCGTTGAACCAAGCACGAATCTTCTTATGTGATTCACCTTCAAATTTTAAACATACGCTCTTCTCGACGAATATAAACAGCGCGCGTAAGGAGAAGTCGTACCATTTTTTCTTCGCATCCTTCCCGAGGACATTGACATTCGGGATCAAGGCAATAATCTTCAAGATAAGCACCCAAAGGTAGATCGGTGGGACCGTAGAATTTTACCGAGAACGTATGCGGATTTATGCAATATCTTGAAGGCGCCCCGGACTTTAACAAATACGAAGAAAGCAGAGCAGTGAATCGGCCGTACGCAAACGGGTGACGCCAATTGGTATACCACATTTGCCCTTCGAGCCCCTTTAGGGCGCCCGTATTGCTTTGCATATTTGAGCATTGCGACTTGAAGCTTTTGGTCAACAACTTGCCGCCCTGAGCGCGGTAATCAGCCAGCAAACGACGCGTATCCAAATGGTTGGCTTTCCTTTTCAATGGTTGTACAATGAACGGATGCAAAGGTAGGCTTAGCCTTCGTCTGCTTATCGTTTCGGGATTTGTACAATCGCTGCAAAATTCAGCCCAACTGACCATTGGCGAGGATGAGCCTTTCTTGGATGGAAAAAGATGTATAAATGGACTATACTTGACAAGGTCGCGCGGAAAACCGGCGCTTTCGTGAGCGCAACTGCTTTCCAACATGGTCAGACAAGTTCGACAAGAGACATGTTCGAAAGTTGCACTTTCCTTCACGCTCACTGCCTGCAGCGAGTCGAGCATTTCTACTTCAAGTCGAGCCGAGTAGATGGAAGCGATAAGATGCTTTAAAATTTTTTTAACCACATACAATTGCCACTTGCACGGTCCGCTAAGAAGAATGGTAGATCCAAGCTGCGGAGGACAATCTTCAAATCGACATAGCATCTTCGTACTTCCGTCAAGCAGCGTTACTTGCTCGGTACGAAATAAACCGCAACGACCCATTCGAGACTTGAACTCAACCGAGTGGACAACGTCGCAACGAGTGCAACGCGCTATACGTTGAATAGCCGAACGTTTTACGTTGTGCAAAACCGTCAGACCACTTTGGCTGAACAGTTCCTGAGCTGTCGACGCAACCGAGTCCTCGACAATAAGTATATCCGGCTGATGTGCCAACACTTTGTGCACAACCTGACGGAGATGATAGCCTTCTTGCATGATGATTGCATCTATGGAACAGAATTTTCCCTTTGTCCGCTCGTACTCGATGGGACCCTGAATCATCAAAATTTTGGGCAAACGAATGCGCTGCAACATGTGCTGCCGAAGGACACCCTTTGTGCATACTGTACCTGCAATAAACGTTATTTTGCAAAAGATTGTTCTAAAGATCAAATTTAAAAACTTTAACTAGCAACACTTCCTATCAACTGTCATGCTTAGGGGACGCGTCACACTTATATTACCGTGGATCAAATCAGCGGACGGTTGGGAGCACCGACGTATTGTTTTCACGTGGACATAGGAGAGAATACTCATGTCGTCTCCGTTGGTTTTTGTCTCCGGTTGAACCGTGAAAGCAACCTGCTCAGCCAGCTGCATGATAATGTCGCGCCATGGATCCAAAGGTATGTCTTCAAGATGCAACAGATATTCCAATTGTCTGCCCAACTTTTCCAAAAATATATGCATCGTATCGGCCACAATAGGGCGCAAAGGAGATGGCGCCAAAGGATGTGCTCGAGGTGAACGCACCAACGGCAAAGGCGAGGCATCGCCGGACTGACCGCCGGCTGTCGCCAGTCGATTTGGAGAAACTTCCTCCTCCTGAGCATTAAACTTGCAAACACCGTCAAGATCCTCTCTGGAAGAACGCGCAACTTGGTCAGGCGTCGACGAGCTCAAAATTGAGTAGTGATTCAAAAAGTCGACGTTTAAATCTGCAGCTTGAATTTCGCGTAGCCATTCGGGCTCGGGATCGTCGACGAAATTTTCAAAATGACCATTCGCAGGTGATTCTTCAATCAGGCAACTATCGCCATCGTCTGTCGAGCTGGCGTTGGCCAGCGGTGCCGAACGTTCTTCGCTCACGGAAACGGTATCCCGTTTAAGCAGCGCCTCAGCCGGAAAACTCGCATTGCCGTCGCTTGCAAAGCCGGAAAATGGAGTGCCCACATCGGGCACGTTTCGAAAAAGATCCTTTTTCGATTTACCCGAATTGGTGCTACCCGTTCTGGCGGTCAACCTGTTGTTGCGCACCATGTTGTGACAAAAGTTGCAAACGCGCAGGTCGGTTGTATAGCCGAACAAGCGGCCCGAAATTTCGAGACTGCAACAGCGAGAACAAAATATTTGCCCGCAAATACGGCAATGATGCTTTCGGCGAAAGGTTGTGAACTTTTCCTGAAGTGCAAAACGCGCCAATGGTCGCTCGTTTAGCGCAGTGAACACGACGAACCCGGCATTCGTAGCAAACTTTTCCTCTTGAATCCGGCATCCAACATTGCCGGAAGTTACTACGATTATAGTCCGCAAGGTTGTCGTTAGCGTTGCCTTCTCTTTGATCGTCAGCTTCACTTTCGGAAGCACCGGCGGACGGCAGAGTGCTTCCACTATGGTGACCATGCCGGATTCGCAGAGGTGAGTCATCACTAGAAGCAACTGCCTTTCCTGAAACAATTATTTGGCATTTTAGCGGATGAGTAAGGAAAGAAGTAATAAAAATGCGAAAATAATTCAACTACAAATTAGGAAGTAACAAGTTGAATGAATCTGCAAACCAGAGAACGACGCGAGAAGGTTGAAGACCTGGAATACGTCTTACAAATCAACTATGATGCTCGCAACTGCCGTTCCCTCAATCAACCGTTGTCAAGTAAACCATTTATTTTACTACATGACGACAGGAACATGTACGCTTCCTTCAGCTTTGCCTGGACTAGAAAAAGAACACGTTCCTGTCAATCACCCGTCTATTGATAGCAGTTACATTACCAAAAAGACATTTCAAATATTAGAACCCGCAAATAAGGCAATATCCCGAAGCGATAATGCAAGAATGACTTAAAGTCTACATTATTCTATATTCGACAATAATCGAACCTGCATTCCTAGAAAAAATACAGTAATGGAGTCCTGAAGATTCTTGCTTAGGGAAAGAGTACGGTTTCGGAAAAAGCAATCTAACAGCACTTCACGGCTTCTGTAGTCACTTCTGTACAAACAAGATCACTGATGGCACCTTTGAACCTTTTATAAACGAAAACTTTTGCAAAAACCACTCAGTCCATCCAATGTTGGAACCTAACAGCAACCAAAGAGCATAATAGTTGTTCGTCGACTGATAGTAGCAGAGTTCTTCAACAAACGGGCTAACATAGATGAAAACTATACTTAATCATTGCCTGTTAAAACTGTAAGTCGCCTAGCTCAAGCTGTCAACGCGTATCTGTAAAACATGAAAAAGGAATACCTCCTTTGCCGGACAACCATCGAGAAAAAGATGCTGCCATTTCGTTGATCATTATCTACCCTTGTACACCCGTGTGCGGCAACCTCCTTCGCCCATAGCGCTGAAATCACAAGTGTATCATTTGACAGGATTACGGTACAATACAACAAAGGTACCGTTTTATTAACGCATTAAGCATTCCAAATTCCCTTCGTAATCAGCGAAACAGATAACCTGTGCATACTCAAACTGCTGTAGACTCTGTCTGCTGCGACGTTGGGACAGCTTTAACGCCAAACATTCCTGAGCACTCCACAGGTATCACCAAAAGCTAAAAATGTCGCGCACCTTGAAAATAGTGGCTAAATTTTGCCGAACAACAACTGTTCAGCAAAATTTAGAACGCGCACGCAAGCTTGGAAGCGGAATGGATTCAGTTACAGTAAGGAAACACCTGAAAACACAAGAATAAAAGTACAGTATACGTGTTTTCAAGAGCTCTTCTTTAGTCTAGTAAGAGAAGGCACAGCCTGGACGGAAATGAGCGCTGCTTCGAGTTCGCGCGAGGAATTCATCGTGCGCGTTCCCGAATTGTCTCCGGAGCAAAAGGTGACAATTTTCAAGTTTGGAGGAAATCTTGGTGTTGACGTCATAAAGTGGAACCACGTAACCCTTGATCGTGAGGACAACGCTGATGTATACGCTGAGGAGGATGTATTGCCAAAGTTTGGAGCTGGTTCCGAATATGGAAAGCACGCTCGGTTGGAGGCTCGCAAGAAAAAGCTTGGTATTCATTATTCATTTTGTACGCATAAGGCAAGTCTCCCCCTGCAGGTTATCGTTCCCAACAGTACCGGCGATCCGAGCAGCCCTGGCTGCTAACCGTTAGTGATAAGCATACGCGTAAATATCGAGGCATACGAGAGGGCGGCGTTTCCGAACATGCCGACTACTGGATTTTCGTAAAGAGCGGAGAAAATATTTTCGACGCCTATCCCGTATCGGAATGGTACAACTTTATGGCCATTTCAAGATTCAAAGCTCTCGACATCGACCAAGCCGAGGAAAAGTTCAAAGAGTAAGCTTACCGTACAAATAACATAATTCAGACAGGCATAATAATTTATCTATCCTAATCTAGGCGTGGTAAAGTTCTCAACCAGTTCGCTTTAAAAACCCAACTTCGAACGGCGACCAGTGAAGCCAATGAGGAAGAGGTTGAATTTCGCCGGACGAAATGCATAATAATATACCTACCGTACCTTACTTGCAGCTTGCGGGTGAATCAACCAAAGAAAGCAGCGAAAAGGAGCAGAGCAGAAAAAGTAGCGTCGATTTTTGAAAATGGGCATTGCAGTAATTGCGGCTGTTTTCAGACGCTGTAAAAGCGCAAGCGAAGAAACGGAAAGAGCTTAAGAAGCAAGCAAAAGCGAGGCGTCATAAGGATGCCAACGAAGAGGATCTTATCGCGTCAGCGGAGTCGGATGACGGCGACGAGGAAGGCCGAGAGATTGATTATATGTCCGACACGGACACGGATGTGTACGAACTTGCCTCATCACGTCTATGCTGTGTTAAAGTCGGATCTCTTCAGATCGGATGAACCGGAAAAAAAGGAAGCCGAAGAGCTCATTGGAGTCGACGAGGAAATAGGTATGCGGGCGCTTATTGGATCAGACGAAGAGGAGGAGGAAAACGAGCAAGAAAACGAAGCAGACCCAACTCGCAAAACCACTCTGAACGGAATGGATGCGTTTGCTTCGACGGCCGATTTTGGACCAGGAGATGAGCCCGGTAAGAACATTCCCTAAATAGGCGTATACATAGCTCATCGCTACGTACTTAGAATCTGAAAGCGACTCCGATTCGGATGACCCCGACAGCGATAGGATAAAGTCTGCATTCCTGCTGCAGGTTGGCCAGTTTCCCTTTTCTTACGTTGCTAAGGCAGCTTAAGCTTTCCATCATTTCCTTATAAGTTACGTTTACTAGCTTCCGCCTTTCAAATTTAGAAAAAGAAGGAAATGACAACAACGGAAGTTAGCAGCGAAGCCCCCACGCCCGATTTGAAACGACGCATGGAAGGTGGCGAGCCGGCTGGCGGCGTCGTTCCCGAAAAGAAAGTAAAACTTGAAAGGTTAACCAGATATGCAAATTATGTAGAGCAGAGCGTGACGCCCAATTGTTTTAGCGATAAAGCCAAGGATGGACGTAGCGAAATTACCGAAGAAGAAGTGCGACGATACTTGGAAAGAAAGCCACTTTCCTGTATGGAGTTGGTATCGAAGTTCAAGCCGCGTTGTTCTAAAATGTCAAAGCAAGAAATAGTCCAACGGATGGCCACCGTTTTGAAGAAGCTGAAGCCCGAACAGTTTCGTCGCAACGATACTCTTTACTTTTCCATGACCGGACGCAGAAGTTAACCTATACGGCGTATTGGAAAGATCTTCTTCTCTTTGCCCATCCGTCGTATGGGAGAGTTGGCGGCGTTTTCCTCATCTTTGCCAATGGCCGTCCAATTGGGTTACAGTTCCTCTTCCTGTTTTGCTTTCTGAGCACAAGAGCAACTCATCTGCTTATCTGTCGGCTGCTGAGTGACCTCTTGAAAATCCGACATGTTGAAGTTCAGTAATGGATGCTTCAAAATCTTTTTGTATCTCTTAATCATGTACGCATGCTGAATAAAGCTTTGATATACCAGCATACAGTAACCTCACCAATAGAACTTCAATGTTGTAGCAATAGACCTCTCGTGGCATTACGTTGTCCTTCAAAAATGCGTGTGCATTAGAAATAATTTTGCGTACCTGAAAAACAAGGGCATATATGGAAGAAAATGTCGTGTTCTATTATACCTTTTTTGGATGGCGTTTAGCCCATTCAATCTTTTCAAGAAGATTGGACAAATCGGCTTTGAATGGAACGTAATGGACACCTTGCTGCATGCCACGATAGTAGTGTTCGTAGTAATCGGAGTCTTGCTTTAACACCAGACTGTTTCCAGCAAGAAGCAGAGTTAGGCGATAGGCTGCCACTGTACCGTCTACATTGACTTGATACTTATACTGTAGAAAAAACGTATTGGAATAGTCATGCAGCGAATGCAGATTACCTTGAAAAAGTCCTGAAATGGAACAGTTGCTACCGCAGGCCCGTAGATGGGTATTTCGTTATTGAAGAAGAAGAAATGCGTTAAGGCCGCATCCAGAAGGTCGGGATGGCTACGAGAAATATTCACCAATAGAAGGCGCTCCTTTCGTGAGTCTCTACCGCGCCAGAAGGCTTTCGACTTTTTGTTTTCCCACGAAATCTGGCGTAGCTCGCTGACCCTCAGAAGGTCTTGATTGTAGGACAGATTGGACTTCAGGATGTTTAGCATAACCTCGTAAGAGGGTAATACTATATCGAGCGAGTCGGCGGATCCGCACCAGCTAATAATTGGTACTGGAGGCATGCTCTGACGTCTTCGAAGTTCCAATGGCCAGTCGCCCAAATTTAAAATAAAATCAATATCCGGTAGCCAAACCTTGAAAGCAGATATAAGGAAAGCTTCATTGGGCTATTTTCACCATCTAGCAACTAGGCTAGCGCGTAAGGATTGAGTTAACTTTGAAATTGAGCTCCGGACTACTGTACAAACCTGAACATCAGTAAATTTTGAACTTTTTATCCTACCGTATACGTTTTATGCATTAATTTCTTTACTCTACAGCTTCTGACAAGAGCACTATCTAAAGTGACTCATTTTGAGCACAAGACGTTAGGGAAAAAAGGTGTCTAACAGTTCATTTAATTTAAATGATGTGCAAGTTACCTTTCTTGTAATCGAAAGCAATGTTCTGTCGGAGAAGTCGCTGAAGCCAACGTAGTGGCCATACGTCTTCTTGAAAATCTACAAACGGTGGCTAAATCGTCAGACTTTGAAAAATAACTTAAACTACCTTATTTCCACGAATTCTGTAGTGAACTAAGCTGGCTCCTTTGGTCTGCCAACCCCACTTTTTCTCCACCTCGGCAACAACGTATTTAAAATCGACACTTTTTTCTGGCCATGGCGCAAAGTCTTTGTCAATAAATTTGAAAAGATCCTGCCGGCAACGCGCCATAGCTTTCCAATCTTCCACCGCCATCGGGCAATCGCAACTGTCCGGATCCAACGTACCTACAGTGGGTGAAGGTGGGAAAGCTGGAGCGAAATAAGGGAGACGACCAACCTTTGAGCAAATGTTTGGAAGACAAGAGTTTCCCGCTTTTTGAAAACACACCGACAAGCAGGTTGGCACACGTTTCACGAAGGACTAGACGTACATTGTAAGAACCGTCAAATGCGTCATAGACAAAGTGGTTAAATGAGCAAGGCTCGCCTTGCTTCCAAATACGCACGTCTATTGCATCCTTGCCTTGGGATTCGGTTATGCTAAAGCATTCAGCCTAAGCTCAAGCTCGGAAAGGAAATTCTTACTTCATCCCATGTTCGTCGACTAGCTGAACAAAAAAGTAGCGAGCCGGAAGCACCAAGTTGGGCACTTCAATGGCCGGTCCGTAAACGATGGCACGGCTGATAACTGCAGCAAATACACGGCCGAACAAATACAACAAGCCAGAGGACAGAAACAACGCAACCTGAGCACCAGTCATAATAAGCTTGATGTCTAAAGTTTAAGTCGCAATGAAAATGCAATTGACAAAGCGACCGAATACCGCTGCAAACAGGCTTCCTTTAGCCGGCATAAAGCTTAATTGATTCGCAGGTTACATTAGACTGTAGCTTGCAGCTGTTAGCCGAGTTAAAGCCTCTAATCCAGGACTGGCAACGCTACAATAAAAATACGCTCCTGCTGAAAGCAAATAAACATTCAATCAGTTCCTAGATTGCGCACATTTTTATGCCCAACTTTATTTCTTTTTTCTTTATGCGAGAAGCGTCATCCTGCCTCAGTAACTATTAATTTGCATACAACAATTGCTCGAGCATGTTCTACTTATACGTTAGTATTTAACTTACGCTCCGTCTGGGAAAATTTTTAGTCGGCTCGTGTGAAATTCGCAACAGCAAACGCATTTATTTGGCTTCACCTGCATTCCATTAAAGAAACTGCGTTTTTTGTAAAAGTTATTCGCCCCGGTTTTACTTTACGCTATACGGACTCCTTTTTCAGGCACGCGACTTTGTTTTTGCGCATTTGCCAGGTGCGAGCTAAGTTACTTGCTAACTTATACTTTTGAAACCGCAAATCGGCCAGCATTGCGGCATTCTGAATTCTGAACTAACGGTGAGTGGCTTAACACGCTTTACGCGTTGGATCCGCCTTACTGAAACGCTTTGATTAGCCTTTGTTGAACGCTTAACTGGTCCGATAAGGGCAATACGATTGCGCAGATAAGTGCCGTGAAAAACTGGTTCGCGAATCACTTTTAGTCGTAGGATCAGCTAAGCGATAATTATCATTTCTAACAGCCTATCTCGCGCCTGACGTGTTCGGTTGCAGTGCGACTAAAATGTTTCGCAAAACAGAAATATAGCATTGGCTAACGAGAGGAAGTTAGTAAATAACCCGCTGGTTAAAATGCCTCTCTCTTTGTGATGTTCAAGTGAGAACGTTTTGAAAAGTGGACAGTTACTTTTAGGACGTCCAAAGTTATCTTATTATTCCAATCGATTTGACTGCTCCATGGCTGGAGAAGGTGATCAAAGTCCTTCGTCTGTGGTCACTTGGGCTGGAGATTCGCCGTCCGAAGCACGGCTGAACCGAAGTACGTTACCTGAAGTACTGTTCAGTTTTAAAAGGCTTCATTCCTACACATTCAGAGATGCGTAAGTTCGATTTCAAACGGGCGGAAATCTTTTGTCCTGTCAAGGAAAACACGAAAGCAAGTGGATCACCTCCGTCCGTCCGACCATTCTATGAAAGATTTTTAGAGTGAGCTGGAATGCATTGCGTGCTTGTTTATTATATTGTAACAAACCGCCGAGTCTCTTCAAGCCTTTTACTCACAGTACCGCGCCGCGCACGCTCAAATGACACCAACGGCAAAGGTCAATCAACACTGACTGTCCAGCTCAAACTACTGACTTCTCTCTCTCTCTCTCTCTCTCTCTCTCTCTCTCTCTCTCTCTCTCTCTCTCTCTCTCTGTCTGTCTGTCTGTGACGGACTCATTGACGTGGGTCTACCGCCCACCTCGTACCTGCTTATCTCTACCGTTACAGTATTAACATTTGAATTGCTCCTCCTGAAAATCTTGACTTCGCTACAAAAACTTTATTTATTTAGAAAGAATGAAGAAACTTCGCCGGTAGTTAAACCAAAGAAACATTCGCCAGAAACAGATGACATAGTTTGCTGCCTGAAGAAATTAATTGAAGGTGTAAAAAAATTAAATAGCCGAATTTCTGTTTACAAAAGTAACATTGTTTTAAGAACCTATTTGTACCGGTGCTACGGAAGCACAGGATGCAAATTCATATAAACGCGAAGTGGACAACGACGTTCATAGTATGAGCATTCACCATCCGAGTCTGAAGCTACCAAAGCTCTCCTCTTCGTTCGATGACGCGTTCTTGGACGAAATGGTGTCGTTCATGAACCACAGCGAAACCGATGATTTGTTTGCAAGCATTGACTTGGAAGCTCTGAGCCGCAGCCAAGCTAATACACCCACTACGAGCACAACCGTACGAAAACGGCCAGCGACATTTTCAGGTAGATTGTTTATGATAAGAAAAAAAAGAAACGACTTCCCCATTCCATTCACTTTACAGGCGATACGCCAACGAGTAGTGCAAGAGCGCAATTACAATTCTCCGCTAAAGACGGTTCAAAGTATGAAAAGTTGGACAAAGTTGCCAAGGCTGATGACGATGACGACGAGAACTTTTGGAACGACGAACGAGTTAGACAAATCGTCCGCCTATATTAGTCTTTTGAAGGTCTGCAATTGAAATAATGCATTCCATAAGAGCACTCTATTGCGCATGCCTTATGCAAATAACTTTTTGGAGAAATAAACGTTGAAGTGAAGGAATTGTTAAGGGTCCCAATGGCTCCCATGCGAATCAACGTCATCTAAGTAAGCAATGTCAATTATCCATGGTTCATCTGAAAGCTTATTCAACTTCACTATTACCAAATTGTCATGACGGCATACCTTTTGAGTCGTAGCGTGCCGGCGGAAGGTCGTATGGCATAGGGAAAACTACTTCTTCATTTTCGACGTCCTTTTTGTTCAATGCGAACACATCCTGATTCTACAACAAGTTACGCAATATACGTGAAGTGTACCCTAATTCAAAGCTTACGAAAGAATGCGGCAGGAAAAGAACGCCAACTTCGAAAGAGCGAATAAAAATTTGCGTTGCATTCTTTTCGTAGCAACCCCACGCGGCTTTGGACAAGTTCGCACTAAAGGAATGTTGTTCTTCTTGAAAACAAAACGCCCGAATCAATGTTATCACCTTGTAAGGAGAAACCACGCCAACTTATCGAAAGTTCCATTACATCGAAGATAAGACTTAATATGGGGACATGCCCGACTACGGCCATTGCGTTCGCTTCTCCATCGATGAAGATAGCGTTTCAGATAGTCTTGCTTGAAGGCAGTTTTATAAGAGTACGGAAGGCATCCACCGCCTTCGTAACCTTCCAGGCTACAGCGTACATCCTCGACGCATGGATAAATAAGTTTAACATTCGGCGAGGCGCTCATCTGCTGGCCATGAGTTTGTTTCAAGCTGTTGGAAAACTCGCCAAGCAGCCATTTGTCAGCAGTGGAACCGAGAGAGCCAATACTGCTAAACTGACAGACCAAAGGCCAACTTGCGTCCACTTGAACGTTCAAATGCCTTCTCAAAAGACACTGCAACTTTGGGTGACCCCAATTCTCCATATTTTCACCCTGATGCCGTCCAGGAACGGAAGCCACAAAATACACTCTAAAATAGGAAACAGCTGAATTGATACTTACGTAATAATGGAAGGCACTTACTTCGCCTGCCGAAAGTCATGCTTGCTGATAATATCGCACCATTCTAGAATAAACTTATTCTTATAGGCTCTGAGGTAGGCGAGAAGGTCCTTTTTGAAATTTGTATGAGAATCACTTTCCTCCTTATCGCCAACTATAGGCGGATATATGGGACTTATGTATATCCTGAAGGAAGGAAGATTAGGAGAGCGGTTACTTAGTTGAAAGCAGCTTGCCCTTGAGTCTTTTGGAACCAGTCTCCGTCAATAAGGTTGGCCGTATGGACTACCACTTGAATGCCAGATGAGTACTTCAATAAAATCATCTTTGAATGATGACTGCCGAAGGGGATCGGCAAGGGCGCATCCACCAACTGAACATTCGGTGACCGCTTCGCCAGTGCTTTGAGTTCATCCCAGCTGGAAGAATTGCGAGACGTCACGATCAGTAGTGGCAAATGACGACACTGTTTCGGGTAGCAAGAAAGAAGCCATTCTGGATCAATCATGAAGTTAAACTAAGAAAAATTCATTCAACTCTTATTCTGCCGTAATTGGATGACATCAATACCTGAGCGCTGCTTTCCAACTCTTTGCTGTTTTGAGCCAGCACGTCTATGAAATACTACTATCGTCAAAAAAAGGAACAAGCATAATCTTTAATTTCTAAATTGCCTTCAAGAAGGTTTTCGCATACCGTTAAATATTTTGCAAAATAGGTATTTTTATATGCACGCATACTACGCAATTCCAACTACAAAGAATTTTTGGAATACGTACCTGCACACTGTTTATGCAAATGAGGTCGATTTGAAAACGTAGGGACAGTAGCACTTCATGTAGAATATAGAATCTTATTGTTAGGATATTGGCCCGTTATTTCAATTGACAAAGTTTCGTCTCCGGAGCTTTCGGATTAGACCTTAACCCATCTTTAGCGGATGGGCCGGAATAATATTCTGCCTGCCTATCCGCTGAAGATGGGTTCAAGCCTAACCCGACAGCTCCGGAGACAGAATTCTGTTGATTGAAATAAAGGGGCAATACCGTACCAATAAAATTCTATAATCAGGTAGATTTATTCAAATGCGCGCACGTAGGCAGTACAATACCAACAACTATCAAATTATGTTACAATTACACCATGTACCCATGCAATTTAGGCAACGCTATTGCAAACAGTTAAAATGGTTTAACACACAGTTTTTGCTTATAAATGATGCTTAGGCTGCAAGCATACTGTATGTTGTGCTAAAAGATTTAAAGAAAGGCTTAAAAGGGGCTTTTTACATGGCAGTTTCCTCTAATACAGCTTTGGAAATAGAAAATTCGTAAGGGACAATCTGTGAAATCGTGAAGTCAATAACGGGCAAAAACTTTACCAGCTAAGCCGAGTGCGCTAGCATTCCATTTATTGTCCAAGTTGGCCACTGTTGTTAGGTAAAGACGATAGTCGCTATCGGCATGCTTCAAGGGGGAACTTGTTGTTGTTTTGAACCTTTTCGCTTCAACAAAAGCAGCATTTTATTCATGCATTCCGGCAGTACAAGCTATGTCGTTTACCTTGAGCTGACGAGGTAGGCACCAAATCTTCCTCCGCGTTTAACTGCCTTTTGATCTTCTCGGAAGGCTTGGGGTCGTCCTCGGTGGTGCTCTGCTTAGTTGTGGGCATTTTAAAAGTGCGTCACTTAAAAAAACCCACTTTTGGTTGCAGCAATGTACAAACACTACTGAAGTAAAAACACGAACCTAAAGTTTGCGTATAAACCTAAAACGAAGACAATTTGTTTTCTTCAAGCCTAAGACGTGCGCGCTCGATAAAGACGCGAATACTGTATGCAACTTTACATAAGCATCCTATTTACCCTACTGTAGATTTTCGTCGCTTTTTTCATTCTGCATATCATGTCGGTTTCGCGCTAACTTCCCTCGTGAACCGCAGCGAAAGCGATGATTTCTTTGCGACTATTGACATGGACGCTCAGAACTTCATCTAAGCGAATACATCGGCCACGCGAACAAACCTAACCAAAATGTCCAGCGACGTTTTCGGACAACGAAAAAGACAATTTATACGTTGCATTTATTTTACAGGCGATATCTGAACGGGTAATGCAGAAGCGCAGTTGCAATTCTCGCATCTTGTCACTTAGCCCCTTCATGGTCATACTGTAATTGGTCGGCCATCTTGCTCTGCTGTTGCCTAAGACTAAGCGTGAACATAAGACTTATATTTTCCCTACGCCTAAGTACCGGCAGGACAAAGTGGCCAGCATGCTCGCCAGTAAGGGCAGAACGGAACGGCACCAAGTTTTCCACGAAGGAACCTGCATTTTTCAAATGGTGGGCGGCCGACAGACTGCATCCCTATTTTCCTCTAAGGACGCTTAAGAGATGTCATAATAGTCTGACAAATCTGCCAACGCTGATGCCGATGACAGAGCTGGACAAATTGTTCGCCTATATTAGCCTTTCGAACGTTTGAAACTGGAGTAATGCATTTTAAAAGCGTACTGTATTTCATAAGAGGTATGCAAGTAACTTTCTCGCCAAATAACCGTTGAAGTAAAGGAATCGTTATCCGTCCCAATATTCGCCATGGGAATCAGCATAATCTATGTAAGTACCGTCAAATAACCATGGTTCATCTGAAAGCTTATTCAATTTCAGTATTATTCTTTAACTAACGTCGTTACGTACCTTTTGAGTCGTAGGGTTCTGGCGGAAGGTCGTACGGCGTAGGGAAAACTACTTCCTCATCTTAGACGTCCTTTCGGTCCAATGAGAACACCTCTTGATTCTACAACAAATTACGCAATGTTCCTGAAGGGTACCCTAATTCAAAGCTTACGAAACAATGCGGCAGGAAAAGAACGCCAACTTCGAAAGAGCGTATAAGAATCTGCGTTGCATCGTTTTCGTAGCGACCCCAAGCATTTGTGGACAAGTTTGCGCTAAAATAATATTTCGAAAACGGAACGTCGAAGCAATATTACCTCGTAATACCACGCCAACTTATCAAAAGTCCCATTACATCGAAGATAAGACTTAGTATGGGGACATGCCCGACTACGGCCATTGCGTTCGCTTCTCCATCGATGAAGGTACTGTTTCAGATAATCCTGTTTTGATGCCATTCTGGAAGTGTAGGGAAGGCAGCAACCGGCATCGTAACCTTCCAGGCTACAGCGTACATCCTCGACGCATGGATAAATAAGTTTAACATTCGGCGAGGCGCTCATCTGCTGACCATGAGTTTGTTTCAAGCTGTTGGAAAACAACTCGCCAAGGAGCCATTGGTCAGCAGTGGTACCGAGAAACCCAAAAGCGCTAAACTGACAGATCAAAGGCCAACTTTCGTCCAAGTCAACCTTCAGATGGTCTCTCAGAAGTTGGCGCATTTTTGGGTGTCCCCATTTCTCCAAATTTTCACCCTGATGCCATCCGGGAACGGAAGCCACAAAGTAAACTCTAAAATAAGAAATAGCTGAAGTAGAATAAGCGCTTTAATGCCCCGTTCCGATGCTGAAAAGGTTTTGAAGCTTTCGGAACACTTCTGGTTCCGTCGTCAGCGTTAGATGTTAAGATAGAAGTCTGTGCGTTAACATCTATCGCTGACGGCGCAATCAGAAGTGTTCCGAAAGCTTCAAAACCTCTTTGTGCGTACGAACAGGCTATTAGACAGCTTTATTCTATTACAGCAATGAACTATAAAGGTTTACATTTTGAAACAGGCGAACAATAAAAAGCACTAACTTCGCCTGCCGAAAGTCGTGCTTGTTAACAATATCGCACCATTCTAAAATACTGCTATCATTATAGGCTCTGAGGTAGGCGAGAAGGTCCTTTTTGAAATTTGTATGAGAATCACTTTCGTCCGTATCGTCAGCTATTGGCGGG
>KN538450.1:73908-90393 GCA_000797535.1 Trichuris suis | reverse complement strand
ATCGTTATCCGTCCCAATATTCGCCATGGGAATCAGCATAATCTATGTAAGTACCGTCAAATAACCATGGTTCATCTGAAAGCTTATTCAATTTCAGTATTATTCTTTAACTAACGTCGTTACGTACCTTTTGAGTCGTAGGGTTCTGGCGGAAGGTCGTACGGCGTAGGGAAAACTACTTCCTCATCTTAGACGTCCTTTCGGTCCAATGAGAACACCTCTTGATTCTACAACAAATTACGCAATGTTCCTGAAGGGTACCCTAATTCAAAGCTTACGAAACAATGCGGCAGGAAAAGAACGCCAACTTCGAAAGAGCGTATAAGAATCTGCGTTGCATCGTTTTCGTAGCGACCCCAAGCATTTGTGGACAAGTTTGCGCTAAAATAATATTTCGAAAACGGAACGTCGAAGCAATATTACCTCGTAATACCACGCCAACTTATCAAAAGTCCCATTACATCGAAGATAAGACTTAGTATGGGGACATGCCCGACTACGGCCATTGCGTTCGCTTCTCCATCGATGAAGGTACTGTTTCAGATAATCCTGTTTTGATGCCATTCTGGAAGTGTAGGGAAGGCAGCAACCGGCATCGTAACCTTCCAGGCTACAGCGTACATCCTCGACGCATGGATAAATAAGTTTAACATTCGGCGAGGCGCTCATCTGCTGACCATGAGTTTGTTTCAAGCTGTTGGAAAACAACTCGCCAAGGAGCCATTGGTCAGCAGTGGTACCGAGAAACCCAAAAGCGCTAAACTGACAGATCAAAGGCCAACTTTCGTCCAAGTCAACCTTCAGATGGTCTCTCAGAAGTTGGCGCATTTTTGGGTGTCCCCATTTCTCCAAATTTTCACCCTGATGCCATCCGGGAACGGAAGCCACAAAGTAAACTCTAAAATAAGAAATAGCTGAAGTAGAATAAGCGCTTTAATGCCCCGTTCCGATGCTGAAAAGGTTTTGAAGCTTTCGGAACACTTCTGGTTCCGTCGTCAGCGTTAGATGTTAAGATAGAAGTCTGTGCGTTAACATCTATCGCTGACGGCGCAATCAGAAGTGTTCCGAAAGCTTCAAAACCTCTTTGTGCGTACGAACAGGCTATTAGACAGCTTTATTCTATTACAGCAATGAACTATAAAGGTTTACATTTTGAAACAGGCGAACAATAAAAAGCACTAACTTCGCCTGCCGAAAGTCGTGCTTGTTAACAATATCGCACCATTCTAAAATACTGCTATCATTATAGGCTCTGAGGTAGGCGAGAAGGTCCTTTTTGAAATTTGTATGAGAATCACTTTCGTCCGTATCGTCAGCTATTGGCGGGTAAATAGGACTTACGTACATCCTAAAGGAAGAGAAAGGTTACGCAACCGTTAGGTTGAGTTAAAGCAACTTGCCCTTGAGTCTTCTGTGACCATTCGTGCTCAACAAGATTGGCCGTATGGATTACAACGCGAATACCGGACGAGTACTTTAGCAAAATCATTTTTGAATGATGGCTGCCGTAGGTAAATTCCAAAGGCACTAGTACTACTTGAACATTCGGTGACTTCTTGATCACTGACTTAAGTTCTCTCCACGGGGAAGATTTGCGAGATGTCACAATTAGCAGTGGCAAATGGCGGCACTGCTCCGGATAGCAGGAAAGAAGCCAGTCGGGATGAACCGTGTAGTTAAACTGAAGAAACTTCCTTGAACCCTCAGTCACTGCGATGAAGCCTGGATATATGTACCTGAGCACTTCTTTCCAACTCGTTGCTGTTTTCAGCCAGCACATCTAAGATATGTTGCTATCGTCAAAACGAAGAACAAGTACAACCACTAGCTTCTAAATCGCCTTGAAGCAGCTCTTTGTATTCAGTTAAATTCTATGGATAATGAATATTTTAAAATGCGAACATACTGCACAATACCAACTACAAAGGATTTTCTGAGTACGTATCCTGCACACTGTTTATGCAAATGAGGTAAATTATTCAAATAGTGGCACGCAGGTGAAAAGGAAAGGCATGATCACTTCACAATAACAACACGTTGCGCTTATATCATGTACCCGTGCAATTTAAGGGGCGTTATCGCAAACAATTAAAGTGGTCTACCATACTTTCTGTATATAAATGATGGATAGGTTGCGGGCATACTGTATGTTATGTAGAAAGATTTAAAGAAAAGGTGTAAAGCGGGTTTTACACAAAAATTTGCTCCAGTAGAGCTTAGGAAATAGAAAATTCACGAGACAGGGAAATCGTGCAGTCAAGAAGTGTGCAAGACATTACCAGCGAGGCTAAGTGCGCTGGCATTCCATTTATTGTCCAACGCGTGGCCACTGTCGTTAGGTAAAGACGATAATCAGTATCGACATGGCTCAAAGGGGAACTTGCTGTTTTTAGTTTTTTCGCTTCTGCAACAACAGTGCTTTGTCCATGCACTGCGGCAGCACAAGCTAAGTGGTTTACCGTGCGTTGACGAGGTAGGCGCCAAGTCTTCCTCCGCGTTCAAGTGCCTTTTGACGTCCTCGGAAGGCTCGCGGTCGTCTTCGCTGGCGCTCTTATTAGAGTTGGGCATTTAAATGCGCGTGACTTAAAAAAATCACTTTATCACTGCATAAACACTCCTGAAATAAAAATACCAACCTTAAGTTCGCGTATAAAACTAAAACTAATGGCAATTTCTTTTTTTAAGCCTGAAACGAGCGCGCTCGATAAATACGCATTTACAGTATGACGGCGTACGTGAGCGTCATATATACCTTGCTGTAGGTTTTTGTTGTTTTCCTGATTGTTGCGACAATGTCGGTTCTGCTGACAGAGTAAGTTTCTATTCTTTTGTAGTTTAATAAGCTTTACGTCGACGTTTAGCATTTTGCCTGAACCGTCGCGGTTTGCGGAAGATCGTACGACCAAGGATCCGTGGTTCCATAGTCACGAGAAAACGCTTGGCATCGCGTTCAAAGAGCCACCTCCTTACGGAAAACGGGATAATTGGCAACCCAAATGCGATGCCGTAATTTTTTAAAGCTTTTATTGCTTCATTTGCGACATGATGATTTGTTTGTCAGGATTTCGGCGACGGCGGAGCATTTCCCGAAATTCACTCCGCCCAGTTTCCCTGCGGTATGGGTAAGGGCAGTAAACGTCACGGCAGTTCGAATACGTTGGCATTGCAAATTGACACGGAAGGGAATGTCCGTTACGACGCAATCGTCAGACAGGGCCATTCCAAGGACAAGGTATTCTTACGGTTGATTGCTTATTCGCTCTTTTTTGAATTTTGTATTCTCAGGTTATCTACCATAAGCCTAGTGATCTCAAAGGCCAAGCAATAGACGAATCGGACGCGTCCTTTCACCGGCCAGACGAAGAATCTCTCAGAGAGGTAATCCGTGTGTGTTGCCATTTTGTCCTGCTTATGTTGCTTTCCATTGAAGACGACGGAGAAGACTCGTTTGGCTCTGGAACGTTTGACGCAATCAAAAATTGCTGCCTCGTTGCCCGTTCGTCACGCAGCAAAAGAGGCTCCACCACAGTATATACGCTATACTCCGAGCCAGCAAAGCTCCATGCATAATAGCGGTGCCCAACAGCGTATTATACGCATGGTCGAAGTGCAGCAGGATCCAATGGAGCCACCGCGATTCAAAATCAACCAAAAAATTCCAAGACCTCCACCCAGCCCTCCACCGCCCGTTATGCATTCTCCAACGAGAAAGGTGAACCCCGCCTGCACCCAGAGGTACTATCGGCTTTTCACTTGGCTCATTTGTTTCTATGTTTAGGTAAGCGTCAAGGAGCAGCAGGAATGGAAAATACCACCATGCATATCGAATTGGAAAAATTCAAAGGGATATACGGTCCCATTGGACAAGCGTTTAGCCGCTGATGGTCGAGGACTTCAGCAAGTGCACATTAACGAGAACTTCGCCAAACTGGCTGAGGCGTTGTACATAGCGGATCGCAAGGTTCTACAAATAGCCTATTAGTCGGAGATTGGTATTTTTTTCAAAATTATGCTTAACTTTAGGCGCGCGAAGCGGTTGAGATGCGTTCTCAGTTGGAGCGAAGATTGGCTCAGAAGGAGAAGGAGGAAAAGGAGGAACGAATGCGCATGATGGCTCAAAAGGCGCGTGAAGAACGAGCCGGTCTTCGCAAGGAGGCAAAACACGAAGACGAGGACGTAAAGGAAAGGGACAACTTGAGATATGAACGTCTTCAAGCGAGACGAAGAGAAAGAAACATTGCCAGAGCGGCTCCGGAAAAACAGTACGCCTTTTTAAAGGATATTAGGATGTTTTGAAAAATAATTTTAATTTTTTGAAGAGCTAAGCTGCGTCGCGACATTGATCGCGATATAAGCGAAAAAATTGCTCTTGGTTTACCTGATGCGAAGGTTCGTTCAAATGAGACGCAGTTCGACCATCGTCTCTTTAACCAGTCGAAGGTAAGATTGCTTCAATATGTTTTGTTACAACTCCGGGTGACGTTTGGATTTTCAGGGATTGGACGCAGGAGCGGCGTTCGACGACGAAATCTATTCGGCTTACGATAAGCCTTGGAGACCAACGGAAACGCTCTCTCAGTCCATATATCGTCCAAGCAAAAATCTTGACGACGACATCTACGGAAGCGATTTGGATAAAATCATCAGCACTAACAGGTTGGCGATAGACGGCGAAACTGCTTTCTGCCTAAACTGTTTCTTTCGCAGATTTGTACCGGATAAAGGATTCGCAGGAGCCAGTGAAGCAGAAGCACGAACTGGTCCAGTGCAATTCGAACGTTACGAAGACGAAGATCCATTTGGTCTTGGTCAGTTGTTGAAAAGTGTAAAAGAGCAGAAAAAGCGCCCTGCCGCCGAGGGAAGTTCAGACGGAACAAGCAAGCGTTCAAAATGATCGTATTAATTATCATAATGAGCATTCACAATATACGCATTTGGTATTTTATGAATAAACAGTTACTTTAAAAGCGATCGTTTCAGCACGGCATATTGAACGAACGTGCTTATCATAAGCTGACTGGAAATGCTCAGTTCGGGCCAAAGAGAGAAATAAAGCGACTCGGCAATTGAAACTGTCAGTTTGACTATGTAACGAACGAACAGTAGTCTCAACGGGTGCTCAATGGCGGCGGGAAAAAAGATGAACAGAAACGCGGCGCCGGTGAAAAGGCAAATTGAGACATTCATAAACAAAGGCCATTCGGAGGTGAAGAAAAGCGCCAATACTGAACGTATGTTGTGCTGTACGAACAGGTCGACAACAAAGTCGCAAAGCAAAAGTATGGCGCACAACGAAATGGCAAACTGCTCCATATGGACATCGCAGCGACGGCGATTTATCCAACTTTGGTATAACAGTACGTAGCTGACCGCCTTTGCACCGGAGTGTAACATATAGGAACCGGACAGGATGAAAAACAATACTCGAAGATTAATCGCTGAAAAGGTGCCATTAAGAACTTTGGGGCGAGCGCATTGGCATTTTGCTCACCGGATATTAACAGAACGGAAATGCCAAGCGAAAGCCAGAAAGTTCGCATCGGTAGTACATTAGCCTTGCAATAGTACAAATTGCGCAACAGCGCGTAAAAGGCAATGTCCAAGAAACCGTCTCCAATCGACCGCATTTGGCAGTCGATTAGTAAATTGTATTCAAAAACTCGACTGCAAAATAGCAGCAACGCCGCGCAACAAAGCATCGGGTCGAAAACGTAGTCGCTTTGCTCGTCGCAAGAACACCATTGTCTTGAGCTAAATAACCTGAAAATCATACAGTATTACTGTGCATTGCTTAATTGCGGCGCAGTGGCGCCAATCGAACTGGACCACCGCGTATAGCTACGTGGGGCCATTCCCCCTTTAAGTAAACTCGGTTAGCAAAAGCTTGGCTACTTCTTATTCATCATCGTTTTATCCTGCGGTCAATCACAGGAACTCTGTGCAGAAATTCGAAAATTTCGGTCACCAAGGCATGTCAGAAAGTCAGCCAAGCGTTCAAATGAAAGGAAACGTTTTTGAAAGTAAAAAAGTCGGTATTTTACGGGCAGAAGTCAATGATCTTTTCCATTAGACGCGCAATGGGTACTGTACGTGGAACTAAAATCAAGTTCCGTTGGTCTAAGTTGTCTGCACGCAGCTTAAGCTTAAGTCTGCCCTGTTGGTTTAACGGAACCTGATTTTACTTCCACCTACAGTACCCAGCGGCCGTCTAAGGGAAAAGAGCCGAAATCAAAAATATCGGCGTTAAAAAAGGTGTTCTGAAGAAGTCACCTCCCGCCCTCAAGGACGACTTTGATGGACTGTTCAAGACTTCGGTGGAAGAAGTGATTGCGGGTAAGGTGAAAAGCGTCTTCTCTCTTATCGCCCCCCAAACATACAGTAATTCCGCTGCAGAAAGCAGGCACAGCTGACCGCAGTAAACTACAGAAATCCCGACGGAAGCGCAAACATACAGTATTCCGCACGCGCAAACAACGGAAAGCAAGTACACTAGTTTGTCGGGACACTGTAGTTTACTGCGGTCAGCTGTACCTGCTTTCTGCAGCGGATTACTGTATGTTTGGGGGGCGATAAGAGAAAAGACCCAAGACATGACTGAATTGCTGCAATCTCATTATGTAACTTTAAGGGAAGAGGAATTTGGTTCTTCTGGATGAGCAAAGATCATTTCTCGACATGGAGCCTATAACGGGCTTGCTCACTGCTGAAACAAAAATACAGCGCCTATGTACAATACCTACGGCGAACTCTTGTCAAATTAGCCACCTGCCCGCCTTAGTAGTCATTTGCATAAAGTACAGTTTGAATGATGAGAAGGTAACTTCTTAGGACAGCGTAAAGCTCTGCGTAGTTATTTACTAAGAAAAGCTGTCAGTTCTTGTTGAACCGATTAGAATTGATCCGACAGGACCGTTCCTCTCCTGTCAATAGCGACATAAGGTCAATTTTTCGTCCTTTAGTAACAGTCAAGATACTTTATGTTGTCGATAAATCAACGCGGTAAACAAAAAGCAGTTCAACAAGAATTTGCAGTTTTTGCGTGATACGTAATTTTTAGCGCTCATAAAGAGTTATACTCTACGTACAACCGATACTCACTGCTAACCTATCTTTCACAGATATTGTAAGTCTCTTATGGGCAGCCGATTAACGATACGGTAAGAATGACAGTTGGTAGTGCGTGACGTAATGGAATTTGAAAAAACTTGTAAAAATATATTAGTACTTTCAGTTATTCACCATTAGCGAAATCAATGCCCAAATTAGGCAAAAGGCACAACGAAACAATGCATCTAAGCATACGCATTCCAAACAGTATTTCACCTGCGAAGATTCAGGGCGATCATTGCCACAAATGCTTGACCAGCGATAAGAGCACACGGAAAGTCGAATTGATGCACTGCCAATGCGACGGTGTTGAAGACCCGGTCGCTTAAAAGAATGAAAAAAAACAAAACAAACAAAAAATGCGATCGCAGGGCCGCAACCATTGCTGTCACCGTCAATAAGCAACACGACCAATAATGAACATTCCAAACGCAACAGTTCATTGGCCTCCTCCATTGGCAATTACGCAAAAAAAAAATGTGTGCAGGTTCACTTCCGACTGTAACAAAGACATTTTTAATTATTCGTGCGTACGCCGACCCACTAGGCGCGCATTCGTTACGCAAACGCTGAAGTGAACTGCCGGCGACAAGTAGAAGTCAAAACTTTCACAACATTTAATTTTGCGCAACCATGACGTCAAAAACAAAACCTAAACTATTAGTTCTTCGGGTTAGTTGCCTTCACCTTCGACCGCTTTTTCAGCACTTCGTTTACGATCTTTTGCTCTTCAATCAAGAAAGCGCGGACAATTCGATTGGTTACGCATTTCGGGCAGCGAGAACCTCCGTAGGCGCGAGTAACGGTCTTTCGCGGTTTTGGCAGTCGGGCCAAGTGACGAGGACGCACACGAGCAATCTGAACGAAACTCAAAGTTACAGGCGCATCGTAATTCGAAGGGAAAAGCACGAAGCAAATAAACGTATTCCAAGTGGATGAACTTACGCCCTTCAGTCGCGTCTTACAATCGCCGCATTTGGGTGCGTTTCCAGGCTTCTTCGGATACAGATAGACCAGTCGATTCCCCGGTGTTTTCGACACACGCCGACGGTTAGACGGGGTATTGTAGGATAAGCGACGTCGCAAGACAAGACGTTTAGCCATGACAGCAAAGCAAAAGCTCTACGTACAATGCTACAGCAAGGACTTAAAAGATGCGCAAGTACAAGTGTACAGTCACTCGACTGTTTGAACGTCTTCGCTCTTTTAACTCATTATTTTTACAATAACTCGCCCATACTTCACTGAAAAAATAGCTGACGCAGTTGAAAATTTATTTATGAAAAAACCTGATGAGTGGGAATTAAATTTAAATAAATAAAACATGTTAACGTTTTGCAGCGGGCGAAGTTTTCCTGAATTAAAATAGGAGCTTTTGTACGTAACACTCGCTTTAGTTGTTACTGTGGCGTTTAGCCATGACAGCAAAGCAATAGCTTTGCGTACAATGCTACAGCAAGGACTTAAAAGATTTGCAAGTACAAATGTACAGCCACTTTAACTCATTATTTTTACAATAGCTTGCCCATACTTCAGTGAAAGAATAGCTGACGCAGTTAAAAATTTATTTATGGAAAAAACTGATGAGTTGGAATTAAATTTAAATGAATAAAACAACATCTTAACGTTTTGCAGCGGCCGAGTAAGTTTTCTTGAGATAAAATAGGAGCCTTTGTACGTAATACTCACTTTATTTGTCACTATGGCGTTTAGCCATCGCAGCAAAGCAAATAGCTTTACGTACAATGCTACAGCACGTACTTAAAAGATGCGCAAGTACAAATGTGCAGTCACTCGACTGTTTGAACGTCTTCGCTCTTTTAACTCATTATTTTTACAATAACTTGCCCATATTTCACTGAAAAAATAGCTGACGCAGTTAAAAGTTTATTTATGAAAAAAACTAATGAGTGTGAATGAAGTTTAAATGAATAAAACAACATCTTAACGTTTTGCAGCGGGCGAAGTTTTCCTGAATTAAAATAGGAGCTTTTGTACGTAACACTCGCTTTAGTTGTTACAGTGCGCTCTCCAGTTATTTAATTCATCCGTTTGCCTTAAAAGATCGTTGCCGACCATAGGTGTTCGCTTCCGCGAAACTACGCGACTGATTAAATCTTATTGAAATGATTAAACCTTGATAAGACGCCACATCGGATAATTTATGGAAAAATCGGCCGATTGTTACATGAAGGTCGCATTGTTGATCAACTGCTCATCAGACGGAATGCTAAAACTGACCTTTTCCAGCGTTATAGATTCTTCAGGTTGCTTTGATAATCGATTATTTCATGCATGCTACTATGCGCATGCATGTTTACCTTTACTGAGCGTCGACCTATTTAGGACGTATGTTGCCTGACAACAACTTGGCACAGTTTCCCGTTTAAAGACGTTACAGCAACGAAAGTATTTTCTCAACATGCAAACGATGTTTCTTTCGCCTTCTAAGTAAAGTACCACCTTTGGACCCATCGTCATAGAAGCAAAAGCTGCCGCATGCATAATAATCAGCGAAGGTACTGCTGCTAAAAAGACATAGGAGAACAAAAAGCTTAAAAGGTCAATTCAAATAATGCCAATTCAACAAGCGCTTAAAGACAGGATGTCATGTTAGGACGTAATAGGTTTTCGTTGTGGGCTATCTATTAGGTTTGTCCCGCTTTTGCAAAAAAACAAAGCAAGTTTAACCATTCAGTTAGTAAGTTTGCTGCTTTTGACAAGTTACGGAGATCACATGGTTCGCGTAAAACCAGTGTTTCGTAAAGAATAACATTGCAACACAAAGCTTACGTCACTACCTTTGACTTACAGTACGACTCGCAGGTTGATTACTGATATCAGTTACCGTAGGAAGATTTGTTAACTCCGAAGTTTCAAACTTGAACAGTTGTTCAATGTTTGGAAAGGTGTAAAATAAAGTGGCGCAATTCAGTAGCTGCTTAAGCAACGAATGAAAGGACAGCTGCCGCCGAGCAATCGAACAGCGACTAGATCAGTACGGCGTTCGCCTATAAGATTCCGCGCAGAACGTTAAGGGCAGTACAACTTTTGGGAAACGAAGTGGGTCAGTGTGAACAAGTGACAATGGCCGCTTGGAACTACCACCATACGTACTTTCCAACGCCTCGCAGCTGAGTACGGATTGCTTCCGACTTGGCGGGTAAACAAAAAAAAACATATCAATGGAAATGGGTAGCAACGGGTTAGATTTTACTATTAGTGCGTGTAAGCGTTGAAGAAGAATCAATACTAATGGGAATGTAATAAACGATCGACAATTTCGCCAAAGGGCGGAGGAGACCACATTGTCAACGCTCAAAAAAAGAAGACTCGCAAATAGGTAACAATTAAAAAGACCATCACTTGACATCTACCATTTTTGATTGACTCGAACTTGTCAATATGTGTGCAAACAATGCGTAATGAGTGAGAACATATTATAAGCGCGCAGAGACATACATAATCACGACAACGATTCGTACATCTTCGATATTTGCTTGCTGAAATGATTTTTTAAAACGGGCCGCTTGGACTTCAACGTTGGCGTCAATAGGTTGTTTTCCACCGTGAATGCTTCCGACGAAATGTAGATGTCCTTTACCTGCAATGGACATGTGGAAAAATTTACATACGACCTTACGTATATACCTGTTCAAACGAGCACAATCCGGATTTTTTGCCAAGTTCGTGCATATCCTTTAATATCGTCTTCTTCACTTCCTACGGATGAACATTTTTAAAATAAACAAAACACATCGATTCGGGTAGAGTTACTTCGCTCGAGTTCAGATCGGTTGGCATAGCTGAGATGTGCAATTGTTCGGACAGATGTTTCGATAGAAAGTCCATGTTGGGAACAACGACAGCAACAAGACAAGACTTAAGACTGTCGCCATGGACAAATATTTGAGATATGAACTTGCTATGCAAGTATACGTTTTCCAACTTTTCAGGAGCAATGTATTCACCTTGAGCCAATTTGAAAATGTGCTTCTTTCGATCGATCAATCGAAGGGTCCCTCGATCGGTCCAACAACCAATATCACCCGTATGAAGCCATCCGTCCGAATCTATTACTTCGGCCGTCTTTTCCGGCTCTTTGAAGTAACCTTTGAACACGTTGGGTCCCTTTAGGCAAATCTCTCCGCAATCATCTTTAGCAAAGTAGTTCATTTCAGGCACGTCAACAAGCTTTATCAAATTGGCCGGACACGGAGGTCCAACTTGACCAGCCACGTTGTCACCCTCGACGGTCAGCGCTGCCGCCGCGACGCATTCAGTTTGACCGTATCCCTCGCAGACAACGCAGGCAAAGCAGATTCGGAAAAAGTTGAGCACTTCGGCCGATACGGGAGCGCTGCCCGATACGATCAAGCCCAAATTGTCGCCAAATTCGGCCCTGACGTTTTTGAACACCAGCAGATCCCAAATGGAATTCTTACGCACAATAGCCCTGCAATGGACACACAACGATGGGGAATACCGTCAGCGCGGGCGAGATGGATTTGACTACTTTTTCACATCCTCGCCTTTGCAACGCATCGCCAGATCGAAGATGAGTCTTTTCAAAAAGTTGCTGCTCACTTTCAGCTGAACTTGATCGTAGACGCGATTCATAAGTCTTGGGACGACGGGAAATAGGGTTGGCCTCAATTCCTTCATATCGTCGGCAAGCTTGCGTACGTCGCCGCTGTAGAAGCCAATCTTTGAACCTTTCATCATTAAGCATATCTACAAACGAACGCTACAAAGCAGCCACAACATCTCTAAGCCTTTTGCCAACCTCCATTAACCGCTCGAACATATGAGCTAATGGGAGATAGGAAATCATGACGTCATCGTGCGTAATGGGATGTTCGCAAAATGCAGACTCGACCGTACCATCGGCCACTATGTTCGCATGAGTAAGCATTACACCCTTTGGACGATCCGTAGTGCCACTTGTGTAGCAAACGGTGCACAAGTCTTGCGGCTTCGGAGGCTAAAAGACAACATCTTCCCCCCGTAAAGGACAAAGGAATGTTGGAAAAAGGTCACCATATTTGGCGGCGCGTCTGTGATATTACAACCTTGCCGGACGCATTGGTCGAATTGAAGCACCTTGACGCCCACCGAGGCGCCGTGATCAATCACCGTTTGGTCGATTGCGTCCAAGATTATGACGAATCGTAGATTTGGTGCATTGCCTAAGTGGCGAAAAAGGTTCGTCGCCTTTTGGGCCGTATCGCAAATTATCAGTTGGATTTCGGCTGAAAAAGTACAACGGTTCTTCCCGGTCGATCAAGAGATGTCCGCGCGACAAACTTTGATGGATGATGTAGCAGACGGCCTCGTTGCCCAGCGTATCGTACAGTGGAACGTTAACCATCGAGTAAACATAGGTCGCTTGCTCCGATATGACCCACTGAAAGAAGTACACTTTCTCAATCCAGTTCACTCATAACAAAAGTACACATTACTTCTGGACGATTGCGAGAATAAATTCCTATAAAGGTACCTTGGCCAGGGGATATACCGAGATGGAGGAAATACTTGGCCAAGCCTTCCGAACGTTCTATTACTTCACTGTAGGATAACCAAACGTAGGGACGCGTCTTTTCCGGCGTCTCCTTGCGATAACCCAAACAAGCACCATTATTGGACACCCTTAAGCCCCTACGAATTGCATCGTACACCGTCCGCACTTCAGGATAAAGAAACAGCTTGAGCTCTCCGTTATTGCATAGCCATGACATGCGGCTACGTTCCTTCGCCTAAAGCATTCAACGGTGACTATACCTGAAAGGGGAGAGGAAACAGCGACTTACGGAATGCAGTATGCTTTGTTCATCCAAATCGGACACGTATGTTATGATCTTTTTACCACCACTGCCACCAAGACCAAAATAGAATGCAGCGGCACCAATGGTCATTGCCACGACGGCAGTTAAGACGGGAACGGAGCTGGCGACAAGATCCACAAGGCTAATAAGAACGAAAACAGAATGTTGAACTCGACAACTGGTACAACGTGGTTCGGCTAATAACGAAGAGCTAAGCCCGAACAGTCGGATTAACGGTGATGGCGGCAACGCCAATAATTGGATCAAATAACTTAGAAATTGCATTAATTGAACGCTTGGAAAACTTGGAAAAAGAAATTGGGCATTATTACCTTACAATCTTGAAGCGTAAGGAAGGACGATTAGAAAAAAAAGGAATACGATCAAAACAATACCTGCCAAACATTGTCGATAGCCGGAAAGGTTGAAACAATGCCGAACGAGAATGTCTTAGCACGAAGGAGGAACGGCTACCACCTAACCGACCGACCAATGAAGGCCTTGCGAATAATGGTGGCAGACACCCGTGGCCACGATGCCGGCTATTATCAGTCAATATAGATTGATCAACGGAGGTCAGCTGTGTTTGCGCTCCGAGGTCGACCAATAACAATTATTCGCTGCCCCATCGTTAAGCAAATTCAGATCGGTGTACAGCCATTGTTCAGTTTAAACTTCAGAAGAGCCTGTTTTTACCGCCACCAACCGAAGTCCCATCGATCGGCGCACCGGATCTTCGTTTCGGCCGTAACAACCTGCACACATGTATACTGTAATCAATTTTAAAACTCAACTAGAACGCCTACAAAATCCGTCCCATTCGACGAGAGAACAGCCAGCTTTTGTTGCGTCGGCGATGAACGCTGACAACTTTGCGCCAACGCTTGATCTACCACCTTGCAACGCATCAACGAAGACCAGCGTACTCGTCAACTTGCGTCCGAAGACGAACGGAGTAGACGACAAAAGAGCGTTGTCTGAAAATCGATTACGCTCAATTTTCGCTTTTTGAAATATTTGTAAAATCCACCTTTCCCTTCAGCTTCCCGCGAAGTCAACAGACCACCGTCAAGTCGAACGAGACACGGCTCGTTGTTCAATGAACTAGTAAACAAGGTAGGCGACGTCAATGAAACGTCTCAAGCGTTCTCAACCGAGAGGAGCTATTGATTTTCTTCCTCCTGTAGACTTTGATTGACAGCCGGGGAGGTGTTTAAGCGCCCATTAATCGACATTTGAATTTACGACTTGCAAAAATGCATTTCGCGCGCGCGCACAAAACTATTTAATCCCCTAATCTAGTCAGGCTAGTACAATTTCAAGTTGACAAAGTCGTACAAATAATTAGGGAGGTCGAAGTCAATGGATCTAAAACAAACAAAACTCAACGATGAATCACGCCAAAAGGAGAGCGCGCCGAGTCACAACTTGCCTGGCAATTTCGCTAACCGTCTCGTACGTCGCTAAGCAGCGAAGGCGAATTGAGTCCAAGTTGCAATCATTCGACGTTTGCGACACGTAACCAAGAGTGCGCAGTGTACCTACTAATCCAAAAATTTCTACCGTAATCTCTACGGGTTTGCCAATGATGATTGTAAAAATGGCCAACATTCGTTCCAACGGAAACGCCGACGGCCCGCTTACGTGAGCCGACTTTCGGTCGTCCCAATGGAGCTCCCGACGGCTAATTTTCGTCTTTTCTCCTTTCTTTCAAAGAGAGAAAATGTAAGCGACCGATGCTAACAAGTGACTACGGAGGAACCTTAAGGAAAAAGCGGCGGTCGCTTTTCGGCGGGTTGTAGGAGGCAATGTAGGCGGCAATAAGCAGAAACTTGGCGTGCATAGGCAATTCCCAATTCATCGTTGCCTCGGGAACCTGTAGCGAGCCCGCGCTTTTCGAAAGCTCGGGTTGCAGGGCACGCCATACGTGCGTAGACAGGGCACCCTCTGACAAAGCAGACACATCTCCAAGCGTTTCAAGAAACGGTTGCAAATTCTTGTCAAGCTTTAAGCGAATTCTTTAAAGCATACTTCGTCTGTACAGTACTCACCAAGTAGGAGATTGCAGCGGGATCTCGACAAGACTTGTGCAGCACATCTACAGTCAGTTGCACGTACAGATGATAAATTTTCTCGTCCACATCAGGCGGCCGACGAAGGCTCAGCTTTGACACCAACTCGGCTACAAGTTTATGGAATGCCCAATGGAATACGTAATGAAGAATATGAACCTTTTGAAAAAGCATGAACGAGAATTTGCACCACTTGGCCGCCTATACCAGAAGTTGAACACATTTTAGACCATGGCAAATAGCTTATGGTCACAACGGCAATTCTGCTGAAGGTCTGAAGTACCGCCCATTAAATATGGGATGTCGGTGCAACGAAGGCTAACTTACTAGTTCGTTCAGTTTAAGTAGTAGCTTAAGTACGGAGGTTGACTTTGTACGAAGAAGTTCGACGTGTTGAACGATTAATATGATTTTATTCGGGATTTTCCCGCCACTGCCACCAACTAAAGCATTTACGCTTTGCACGAAAGCGTCGCTAGAGTCTGCCCACTGTACATCTATATTTTTGGCAAAGCGGTAATCTTAACAAATCAAACAGTAGTAAGCTGAACGAGATAACGTACACTTACACAACGCAGATAGGCAAGACTGATAAAACGATCTTTGATTAGTAACCAAACGGCTATCTAACGAGACGTATGGAATCTGTTCAAGCAGCGAATAATGCATAAAGGATAATGACGACGATATGACCAAGTGCTCACCGATTTGGTGTCGAGAAAGCTCTTTAGAAAAACGAACGATTCGAAAGGATGAAGACTGAACAAATGCAAAAATGGAAGAGTTGTCTGCTAAAACATTTTTCAATTTGCAACAATTCGATGGGAGCAAATTTTTGGAGTAATCTTCAACTTGCATATCCGCCCCCTCACCTGATCGGCAATCGACTCAAGCGCGTCGAACAGCGCCCGACGTTCTGGAAAACGGCAATACAAGCTTTCCATGAGGCTGCAGCTTCAAAGCTTAGAGCGTCGCAGGAAGAATACGCGCGAACGTCGGTTGAACAATTTCAAGGAGCTCGCCGAAAGATTGTTGCAAACTAGGCATACGATCCAAGAATGCAAGTTCAATCGCAATATTCGCTTTCAAGAGCTTTAAAATTAATAAAAATATTGGATACAGCGCGAGCATAAAAATCTGTAGGCTAGCAAACGCCTGTTGCAGAAATACGGAAAAGGGACAAAGCCATCTCGTCCGATTTCAACCGTACTCCATTTGAGCTCATCACGAGCACCAAGAGTTTACAATTGCAAGCGATGCTTATTCCTTTTCCTGAATTCGCCGCAGATTTTCCGACCACAAATCCGGTTAGAGTTTGAATGAAATTGGGCTGAAGTGTACCTGCTCATCATTTTGCTTTTGTAGGCCTCCGAGGAATCTTTCGCAACGAAACTAGCTATGGCTCAGGCTTGGGCTGAACGTGACATTTTGAATTTTGCTTTACGCATTCGGAAGTTAAATTTTCTGCGCACAGCGAATAG
>KN538450.1:48624-73524 GCA_000797535.1 Trichuris suis | reverse complement strand
AGGACAGGATGGCTGGCGAAGTGACAGCATAACGCGAGGGCGCGTAACCGCAAAATCGTGTTATTTATCCTACTGTATGTTTGCGCGCAGAGAAAACCTGATTACTGCCAGATTACTGTATTATTTGCGGGCAAATACAGGAAGAGGCCCCATATTTTAAATGGCATACATTTTACTAGCCAAAATTAGAATCTTTTCAAAATGTTCGCTTGTATACTTGTCATCTACGTAAAAGTGAAAGCATACTGGACCACTACATTTTCAAACTAACTCTGACGCAGCAAATATACTTGGAGAGGTTGAGAGGATAGTTCGCTTATAAGCAGGAAGAGTACACGGGCAAAGTGAGGTCGGGCGAACAGACTGAGTTTGAGGCTTATAAAAATGGCACTATACTCTAAGGGACGCAAGCTTTTGCCGTCTCTCACTCCTATAGTACACTTAATTTACATATCTGAGAAAGAAACGAATTCTTGTCGGATCGGAATACTGGAAAGGAATGGATAACCATTGTTGAGTGGATAAAATCTGGTCTCGTTAACTTAGGGCAGATTTGCGTTGTCGATTGTGGACGCCTCGAGGGGGCGTCTCGTAGGCAACTTAGGCGACTCCAATTGATCACTGAAACGAGCTTCAAAATGACGTAGAAGCTCTTGCAGCTCTTGCGAAGTGTATCGATATCTAAAATAGAGACGACCCCGTTTGTGATCAACTCAAATCGAGAAGGGCGAATAGCGAAACCTGAATGTGCAATGCTGCAACTCGCATGAACAGGACAGGCGACCAACGTCTCGCAAGCATACCAATTTTGCTGAAAAGCCGAATAATTAATTTGAATATGCAAAAATAATACTTACGAGGAGAGCAGCTGCATTGCAAGCACGACAGAAACAGCGTTGTTGAACAAATAGAACACTGACGTTCGTCGTCCGGTATGTTTTCAAAGAATGTCAATTCCAGCGAACCAACAGAACGCAGCGTCGATCTAAGCTGAGTCTCCAAACCGATTATTTCATTCAAATCTTCGTAAACAGCCGTTATCAGCGGCGAAGCCAAATTATTGCTCGTTCCCATTTTGCAAAGAAGCTCTTCGTGAGAGAATACGCACAGACGACGATCGGCTGAGTAACTTTGAATGCATCGGCGACCAAATGGCAGCTTGAAAGCAGCAGTTGGCGTCACATACAAAAGAAGGAAAAGCAGGTACAAACAACTAACCCATTCAGCCGGGCAAACGTTGACAGCCTCGGCGCAATTAAAGCCGTTATTATAGCCAGCATGGTAGGATCGAGGGAATGTGATTACAAACTCTCCCGCTTTCTGGTGCAACTTGTAAACCTGCAATGAGAATAAGGAGAACACAAATAGTGACAAGGTGGGAAGGTCGCACCGGCACTCCTTTTTCCAAAAGGATCTTTGGGTCAACCAAAGTGACCAAATGGTGCATGACATCAGGCTGCCAATCGAACAGCTCTGGTGTCAGGCCCTTGATCACTTGCTCAAAAAGTTCCGCAGCGCTGCCAGGAACGCCGTACCAAGTCTTTTCGTCTCCAAAATGCAAATAGCTGATACTGTAGCACCAGTGATCCTCCGTATGCCAACAAAAGGTAGAGAAACACATGCCAACATACAACCATGGTACATTGACGCCGGATACTTGACCATCAATGAAGGATAATGCCGAGTCTGGCAGTGATGGCATATTCTTTAGATTCCACGGAGACAAGGCGCATGTCTAAATATGGATGGCTAAGCTAACAAGCGTTATATATACGCCATGTGCACTTTTTCCTCAAAGGACAAACCAATCGAATCTCGTGTTGGAAAACCGGAGCATACATCTATTGTGGAAATGTCGCTGCCATAACGAACCATCACCGTGCTTGTTGGGTCTGCAACGAGTTGCCAAAATTTTCGCTCCACATCGTCGCAGCTGACTTTCTAAAGCGCCCTTCCTTATATCAAATGACGTAACTTAGGAGAGCAAAGAACCTCCGGATCGCATTTGAAATAGTTTCGTTTGAAGTCTGTAGCGAATTGTCCAAACGACGCCAAAGTGAACAACTTAACATCGTTCTGAAAACCGAACGGCGATACCGGCTGTCGACATTCCTCAACGACGCAACGTGGACAATGCCAATCGCCGCTTGGCACTTTTTTCAACGGAGGTAACAAACAATGAGTATGTATGGCAGCATTGCAGAAGTCGCAAAGAAGGAGAGATTGCTCCGAGTCGCCACGTCCGCAGACATTGCAAAATATGCTCGCCTGCAATGGTGAATACGGCTGGCGAAAAAGGAACATTGACAAAACGATCGATCCTACCACGTCGCATTCCATATTAGGCTTGAAACGTTTAGCTAAAATACAATAACATAGAGATGAATCAGCGAACTGAGTACAATACGCAACCTTTGGCACTATCACTTGTTTGTTGTATATCTGTTTTGGATTGGTTGTTGTCATTCTCGGGCGGCAGCGAATCTTCATTGACTTTGGCTATGTATAGCTCGTAAGCAAGTAGTAAATCAGCGTAACTGGATTTTAACCGTTTCCAACACGATCCATCGAATCCCAAAGCGATTGCTACTTGAGGCCACAATTGCGCATGGTTGCACTCGTTGTAGCCGCCGCGACGTAGTACTTCCTAAACGCAAAATCAAAGGGCCAACTTATTTTTTCGAATAGAAATGACGGACGGACGGACGCAAAGCAAACGGGGCAGCCCACAAATAAGGAATTTTTTGAAAACAATTGCCCACCTTGTGCAACTCGTACAGATTCAATTCACGCCCGTTGACGCGGGGAATTTTCAACGTCAAACCTTGCAAACCGAGAAACTTTCGCAAAGTGGCGAAGAAACGATTTCGAACGCGCAAGAGCGCATTCAGTTCGTACGGTTTCTGCAAGCGAGGGCGGAAGACAAAACGCTGCCGGTCGTAAACAAAATGCGACTTCCACGACTAAATGTTATTTTTGAAGCGCAACATAAACGTCGGCAACACGTTACTGCCACTTACGGCCGGCGGAATGATTTTAACGATGCCGTATTGTGCGTACTCAGCTGTTACTTTACTAATGTAAGCTATTGGATCGGCAAACTGTTCAACGGTTGGACGCAACGCTGGCGCGTCGGGAATTTGAAAACGCACCTCTTGAGCATTCATCGCCGAAGCAAAACTAAGACATCAAGCGATAAAGAGTTCACCACGCATAGGACCGGAGGAACAACTTCGCGAACCTGTTGGTCCATAAATCATACTGTAGACAAAAGCTCTCAACATTCTCATCGATACTGCCTTCTGTGGGCAACGTATGCCAATAATAGTAGGGCCATATTTTTATGTTTCAACTTAGGTTTTTGATTATTCCATATCGTGGCAAAACAATTGAAAAAGTGTATTTGCCTAGTTAAATCGCCTTGCAAAATAATTGCGTCTTTCGTTTTAAAAAACAAAGGACGCGTCTTGGAGAGAAATCACGCGACGCTAAAGTTGGGCCTTCCTTGCTGAGTTGATTAGAACCAACAGCTTTTGCAAATTGTTACCTGCCGATCATTTAATAGTCTTTCCAATCCTATTTTCTAAATTTCGACTGGTGTGACGTTATGGCTGGCTCATTTTATTTTCCGGATGGTGATGTAGTTAGGAAAATACGCTCCGAAGGGTATGCTAAGGCGTGTTCGGACGTTGGAATGACGTGTCGTCTTTTAAGGAATGACGTGCAAGTGGGTACGAAGGTGGAGAAGCTGCCTCATCCCGTTGAAGTAGCAATTTCTGAAGTACGACGTAGTTAACGACCTCTCCGGGATTAAGGACAATCTGTTGCAGCGAAATCGCATGGCAGTTACCGAGGAACTAAGGGCGCTGAGAGGATTGACGGACAAGGCATTGGCTTTGAAATTGTGTACCGAAATCCAAGCGTGCAGACGCGTAGAAGCATTGTCCAGGTTTCACCGTTCAAATCGAATGGTGCAGACACTTTTGGGTACGGACGAAATGATAGGTTTTGAAGATTACTTGAAACGTAAGATTTCCGTAGTGGTCGATTCTTTGCCCGTTTCTGTTTTTTCCAGACCCCGACGTTGACGAAACAATTGAGCATTATTTCATGCGTACATGACCCCCCATTAATGGTCCTTAATTTGAAGCCTTATTCGACTCCACGCGGGCAATATATGCTTTGTGTTTAGACCACTTACGCACGGCAAAAATCTTTAAACTCAGTTGTCTCTTCGGCCGTGCATGTTTCTTTAGCCTGCGAGAGGTATGGCATCTGTTTTTCTGAATTTCCGTACATTTTAAATTATTTAAAAGTTTGCAGGTACGTCGTACTGTAGAGGTGAACTGTTTCTACTTTAGGCTTTTTGGCAACTGTATAGCACCAATGAGAGCAAAAGGTTTTTGCCCATTAATGTCAAATGCAATGATCATTTATTTAGTTGAACTCAGGAAGCTTTATGCTTCACTTCGCGTGTCGCTTTTTAGGCAGTACAGTAGACGAGAGGTTATTCTTTGCTTCAAGTGATAGCGACACTCCATAAGACCTGCTATTTAATCTGTGAAGCACTTGAATATCTTTTTCAATTTTTTGACTGCTTTTCTGCCAACATTCGCACCTTTGAAGTAGTTGAACAAAGATAGCACAGGTTCTACTATTTTGCGTAGGCGACTGCTGAACAATGCGCTGTAGTTTACATTGACGAAATGTGCAGCTAAACTTTACGTAAGCAGTAAGAATAATAGGAAGTAACTTCTTAATGGGGCGCGTCTCTATGCAAAAGTTTTATATATGGAAATGACCGGTTCTTCTTGTGCTGACCTTACTGATGAACGAATTGTCTATGTTAGATAAGTGCCTCATGTGCAAAGGCTCTGCCGGCAAACTTTAGAAAAATCTATTTATACTAATACGTTAAAACAAACATAAACCTAAAGTGTACATATATCGCGGGTCGAAAAATAACATGATAAATGTAACTTGAATTTTCGCGTAATACTGTGGAGCGTACGGCCATTGGTAACCAACGTGGGCTGGTCGCTCTTTCTAATCGTTGCTTTCCGGCATCGCTCCACCGCTTTCCGTTTTCGAAAGAACTTGGGTGGCAATCGACTTTGTTTCCTTGAACGGATTTCGCGCCAAACGGTGCACCTGTCCAGCGGTCAGCTTTTGTCGAAGCTGCCTGCAAAAAAAGGAACAATGCGCACAAATAGCTTCAGGAGGCACAAGTTCGTCGGCGTAGCCTACATGACGCGAGCATTCGAAAGCATGAAGCAATCTTTGACACCGTCCGTTATCCAAGATCTGTAGTCCGAGATACTCTGCAATTCAAAATTTGAAATTCAAATACTTGATGTTCAGGTACTGTCAAAGTATTACGATATTCTCTCGTCCTCGTTTAATTGGAGGTGTTCCGCTGGTATGGGCGGCAGATTTTCGCTTGGCTGAGTGCGTAGCCGACTTTGCGGCCACTTAAGCGAAACGGCATTTTAATCTGGCAAAGAAAATGCTACATTGATGATGCTTACCTGTTGGAGGGGTAATGCTCAAGTTTGCTGGCAAAGGATTGCGTGCCACTAACTTTGCAACATTTTGAATTTCCTTCCAAGGCCTTGATTGGCAGTGTTGCTGCAACAAGTAACGTCTCACATGTGACATTATATGTTATTCTTCCTTATACCGCTATGACCATCGGGTTGATCGGCTCGCAAGGATGTCGAGCGTAATGTCTGGCGTTGTACAGTTGTTTTGGCGCCAAACGACGAGCAACCTTTGTCCACACGGATGTATGCAGGTAGATAGAAGAGCGCGTCTTTGGCGGAACTCCTTGTCTCGTACTGGCGGACGCGTTGGCTACGCGTCCTCCTCCAGACGGGATACCATTTGCATAATTGGCAGAATGGTCGCGTCGAAGGTGTTGATTTAAAAGTTGCGTTGTGGAAAAGTTTTTATTGCAACCAGCCACCGCGCATCGTATCCATCGCATCACTTCACCGCCGCCGCCGCCGCCGCCGGTTCGTCCATTCACTTTTGACGCGCCTTGGGCAGCGGCCGGTACGGATTCAGGTAATTGCGGCCCACTGGTACGATCAAAATTTTCTAAGAACAGTTTTTTCTTTTATGCAAATCTAATTAGTAACGAAACATTGCTTACCGTATTTGTGCTTTCGTTTCAATCCTCCGTAGCGTTTCCAATAGGACCAACAGTCTTTGCATAATCTAAGCTGGGCGCTGTTTGGTCCCCAAGCGTACCATTGCTCCGACGTAACAGCTGTAATATTCAAATTTCCTTAAAAAGCAAACGTGCGCCTCGTTGATGTCGACTTACCTTTGCAACTTTCGCATGAAAGTGACGGCACAGAGACGTTCGAATTTATTATATTCGGATTTGGTTTTGTATATGTCGGTATGTAAACCTGCTTCAGGCGAGATTCAGCTTCGGCAGCTTTGGCGCGCTTCTGCTGCACGTACCGATCTGTTGTTTTGTACATGTAATAATATTCAACAATGTTCTTCAAACTCTTCCATGGAAGCTGAAATACCAAATTGACCAAATTTGGAAAACTGTCGCCTGCTCATCGTTACAAAGTCATTGCGAATATCATTGAAGTCTTTTCCGTATTTCTCCAATGCTTCTTCGAATAGGTTCGCTTCGGCGGCCGACCATTCCTCAAGTTGGTCACGAGCCAAGACGGGTCCTCCCATTGGTGAATTGGTTGGCGCTCCCGTTGGTTCTCCGTCCGAAGCGGCAGAGGATTCTTTGCTGGGCATTGGTACAAAAGACAATATGGCCGAGGCGAGATCGTAGCCTGACGAATGTAGAATATTCATTGCTTCTTGTGTGGTCACATCTCGAACCGACGCGGCGGCGCTGATATGCAAGTTGGGAATTTTTACCGCGCTAACCATGTCTAACGCTCTGGCGAAAGTGCCTATTGCTCTTAAGCGAAGAGATTGAAGATTTTTTTTTGTTAAACGAAAATTCAATATTTAAAACAAACCTTGCAATGATCAAATATTGATCGATCTTGGTGTCGCTGAGATTACGATTGGTGTCGTAGAGCATAACGTCGGATCGCGGAGGGCGATCGGCGCTTGTTCCAACGAATTCGGGAGGAACGGCTTGAAAATTTTCGCCCACTCGTATTTCACCTTTGTCGGCAACCAATGTCTTTTGGTTTGGATCGTAAATGAGCGAATAGAAGAACGCATCCTGTAACGCGAAGGCAAATTAGCATAAAAGATTTAAAAGTACACCTGCGTACATGCAAGAAACATATAACGCTAAGCGAACTTTAAAAAGTGGTCGCGATATTGCGGGCAACAAACGACTGCGAACATTTACCTCTTTTTTTAAATAGTCGTCCGGCGTTTCAACCTCGTTTAACAATGCTACAGTACACTTGCCGCGAATATGCGTTGCTGGTAAGGTTTCTATTTGTCGAGACAAGAAGAGTTCCCGATGGACAAGTAGATGCCTTTGCTCGGTGTTCAATTGCTCTTGGCCAGGAATAAACGGGGTTTCCTCAATGTCTGGACTTTTTCGAGCGGCATTGTCCCCGTCTGCCTTCTCGTCTTTCGCATGGCCAACATCAGCAATTGTCACACATAAAGTAGTTGACGTCGACAATAAAAAAAAAACATATGGAAAAAACTAACCTGAAATCTTGCTACACCGGTCGAAAGTCTTTAAAAGGGCACCAGAAATGTCCCGTCTACGAAAGAAGCACATCACTTTAGCCTCAACGTTTCCCGTATTCGTCTAAACCAAATTGGGATGCGGCGAATGCGCGCAGAAAAAAGCTACTTTCACCGCCGGCCGTACCTTGTTCAATTCCTCTATCCGCCGAATTTGATAGGGAGCAGTGGAATTGGCTTCAAAATACACGTAATCTGCAATTTCGCCGTTTACGCTTGCCGCGTCGCGCCGGGAAAAAAATTAAACACTGACCTCCGACGCGGTACATATTAGCCGCTGCCATTTTCGCCATTTTCGCACGCTTAAAACTAAAGGCGCACCTCCAAGAAAAGAAATATTTACAGGATAATGATGCGCAGGTATTTTATTGAAGAAGTTGTTCCGGCGTACAAATTGTGTACCTTCCTTGCCAATCAAAAAAATGTTCAAGAAGTATTTTGAAAAATAATCTCACGCAAGCACAGCTTAAGCATCGGCCTATTAGTGAGAGTGTTATCAGAAGCGTACTGTAGAGTAAGCAATTCGCTGTCATGCATTACTACGCAGCGGACTCGCAATTGGAATGTTGCTTAGAATATGGCCATTCGCGACAGTCTAGCGATCTGCCAGTTCATTTTTGTAAAAAATAGCTGCTATTCTGATTGTGTGTTTCATGTGTCTCTAATTTTTCTGAACCAACCGCGACTGGCTGTTTATTGCCCTTTGGCTGGTTCTTCTAATCGCAAAGTAAACACCTATGAGCACGCAGGCTGTGCAGCGTAAAGCAAACTTGCTTGTTACGATAAGATGTAATAAAACGATGGTTTTTTAAATCGGTACAACTGCCAAAGGGCACACAGCTTTTTTCCATTGGAATGTTTGCAGTAAGTGGGTCAATGTCGCCGTTTCAACGATTTCTTGGAAAGTATGAATGAGGTGTACACGCGGGCTAGTTGGAACCTGAGTGCTTCCCGATACCGTACTCTAGATACAAATTTAGCTCTCGAAGAAACTAGACATCAATATGAATGAACTCGCTAGCTGAACGGTTGTATTCGCGTTGTGGCTAAAAGAATAAGTCTTATTTCCTCTTGTTTTCTTTTGCGTCCTCAGGCTAAATTTGAAAAGCCATTACAAAGGAAATATTGTCTTTGTCACATCTCTTGACGCAGGGTTTTCTTGCTCTCAGTGACAGCAGACAGTTGATAAACAAACGTGTAGTGAAGAGCCCATTTTGATGAAATAAGAAAACGCGTTGGAGTTGAACCTGATCATCGAAATACAGTAACAAAATCTGTGGTGTCGCGTAGTGATCCTCAAAGGTCAAGTACTTAAAGTTGGTTAAATCTAGTTTTCACCTGCACTTCCAGCTGTTGCAAAGTGCAATCGGAAATTGGATCTTTCCTGTCATCGCCCCCCAAACATACAGTAGTCCCAGCAGAAAGCAGGTACAGAGACCGCAGTAAACTACAGTAACCCCCACGACGCGCAAACAACGGAAAGCAAGTACATTAACTACAGTAATCACTACAACAGCGAAATTTTAAAAATAAGCATTTTTTAAAGCGTAGTGCGTCTGTTACGTTCCTGGAAAGGCCAGTAATAACTGTAGGACTGTTTAAAGCAGCTCTCCGCCGTAAATAGCCCTCCGTAAAAGGTCTGCACCAGGCTACTTGAACCAATCGTTTTCTCAGGCCTTTCCAGGAACGTAACAGACGTACCACGCTTTAAAAAACGCTTATTTTTAAAATTTCGCTGTTGTAGTGATTACTGTACTTAATGTACTTGCTTTCCGTTATTTGCGCGTGCGGAATACTGTACGGCTACTGTAGTTTACTGCGGTCTCTGTACCTGCTTTCTGCCTGAGGATTACTGTATGTTTGGGGCGATAACAGAAAAGACTCCGTGCGTTCATTTCTCGGCTGCGTCTTTAGTCAAATAACGAGCCTTAAGCGACAAAGATTGTAATTTAGTCAATAAAGAGGCTTAAGCGGCCAAAAAACAGTGTGCACTTTTGAAATGCCTACAGTACCGTTAAAGATTGTTAGGTGCCTTTGTTCAAACGTTACGTTTTCTTGGTGTTTCTTTCAATCAAACTTGCCTTTTATTCATCCAGATAAACGCTGATTTTAATTGTCAACGTAATGAGCCATAGAATAAGAGCACATGCGCTGAGGTAGCGATCAAGCTGCAATAAAAGTCACTCATGCAGAGAAATGAGCTCTTGAGGGGCCATAATACTTTCTGAATTTTGACAACAGGCCGTATTCTAAATTTCCTATTTTTAATTGGACAACAGCTGATTGCAACGTGAGAAATATATACACGTCGAAGTTTCAGAATTGGGAAGAGAATTAAAAATGTTTTTGATTCTCAGGTACAAGTCGTGAAAAGAACGCGCCATTGCATAATGAACAGCATGAGCAATACAACGACCGAGCCAGCTTGGTCAAGGAAGGCATCAATGGAAGCCGCAACAACGCAATACCAATGAAAAAACCATCTCCTCCGCAGCTGGTGATGACCATTCAAAAGAGAGAAAAGTTTCACTGCTGTATCGCTATCATTAATTGTTTAGCAGCTTTGGCCACTTCGTAAGATGCCTGAATGACTTGAAAGCAGAATCGTGCTTTGTCCGCGTTCTCCTCTTGCGAAGAGACCGGATAACGTGCGCAGTGTACAGTTAATAGAAGGCACGCGTCAACCATAGCGTCCAACGACTTGGCAACTGCTCCCTTACGAAGGTGAACCGGAACGCTGTTGACCATATTGTCAACGACGCTTTGAACGCGTACAACCAACGGAGTGAATGAATCGTGCTGCTGCGTCTGAGCGGCTGTAAGTATGTGCTGAATTTCGCGAGTCAGCGATTCCGTCTGAAAGACCAAATGGTCCGGAAACGCACTCGTCGTACTATTAGCATCGCTTGTGTCCTCTGCCGAACTTTCGGCGGGAAAAAGTTTGTCCGGAACTTCCAACGATGTTCGGTGGGAAACGGGAACCGCGGAACGACCATTCACAGCTGCTGATCTTTCCGAGAACACCATTGATGCCGAACGATTAGTGGCGTTCATACGTCGATGCCGATTCAGCAGTTGCGAATAGTACTCAAGGCGACTGGTTCCGCCCGGCAAAGCGTCTACATTGCTCGTCATCTTGTCGCCAGGATGATCACTGCTTGTCAGCGTTGTTGCCTGTTTGTTCTCCAAATTGGTCGTCGGCTGCGCTTTCAGCGCTTTTACGTCTTCCATCAAATTGTCAATCGTCTTTTTCAAATACAGTATCTGCGAGTAAGGATAATCAGGTACTCAGCATGGTCAAATTTAAAATTCCTACTTCCGACTGGAACAACTTGTTCTGAAGGCTTAATTCGTCAATCTTCTTATCCATTGATATAATACAACGTCGCATAATCTTGGGGTCATCGTACAATGTTGGTCCCATATTGACCTCGTCCGTAAAACGACTACTACTTGGCATTGCTGCTGATGATGTTTGCATATCGCCATGTTCAATTGGCACTTCGTCGTAGACTGGTCCTTCCGTGTTGTTGTCTTGTCGATCTAAAGGCGGCTCGCCTTCAACGGTTTCCTTCTTCTCCGCCCCTTCCGAAGGTTCAGAAGAGCTCGCGCGCCCTCTACGGCGTTTCGCGTCATTCAAAATGTCTATTAGGAGAGCGGCAAATTCCCGTCCGTTAAATTTGGCCAACTTTTGCCTTCGTTGATTCCTCGGTGCGGCCAAGTCGGCATTGACCGGCAAGAATGGAACAACGTAACGCTCGCTGACCAGTTCGGCTTTGGCGCTCAACGAGGCGGCCCTGAAAATTTACGACTTCAAATATGACTTTGACGCAAAACTTCGTTGACCAACCAGGCTGAATCAATTTCGCGACGATCCGTTTCGTCGTAAACATCTTGTACGAGCTTTTCAAATGCCCTATCGGACAAACGTTGCAATCTAAGCTTTGCTTGCTTGTTGGAGTCGAACTGTCCGGCCGCAACTTCGGGTATTAAGAAGTGTTGGCTTAACCGATGATCCGGTATGCGACCGCACAAATAATAACTAAGTCGATCAGTGGCTTCGAAGCAAAGTTCAACCAGACGTCTGGCCAACTCCTGATGGCCGCTGGACTCGGCTAGATCGGAGGATACGTTACCTTCGAAATCTGGCTGAGCCGGATCAGCACCATATAAGAACAATAACTCGACCTTAGCACGAAAAAACTGCACCATATAACGAGGGAACAATAGGCAATGTTACCTGTAATGCTTGACCTTCTCTAGCTGCTACGTGGATGGGAGTTGCCCCGGATTCGGGATCTATAAAGCCGCTCGGATCAGCGCCCAACACGAGGAGTCGTAGAGTAGTTTCAACATGGTTTGTCCGAACGCAAGAGTTCAACTGGCGGTTAAGGTCATCCAAAGTGCTGTCAACAGCAACAGTGTCGTCCTTGGAGCGACGCAAGGAAAAAGCCAAATTCTGATACTTGGCTCGTATGAAGTCAGCCTTCACCGGATAAAGGGGGTCCCTGCAAACTCCAGCCGAATGACAACGTAGGGCACAATTGCGATCGTTTCAAGCTGTTGTTGCGCGTAAAGATAAATTTTGTAAACAGCTTACTTTGGCTTAGGTTTGCGGCATTGCCTGCTGGATCCGACGGCGTGAGGGTCAAGCAAATTGTGCTCCCATACGTTGTTGGACCCGTTGGCGTGAAGCGTGTGTACAAGCGACAGCTGCGATGGGTGCCAAGGGCTCTTCTTCAACGACCGAACTTGCGAAACGTGCCTGCCCAAGCTGCGATGAACGCAACAACACTCGGTGCATATAAAAACGCCTCGATTAATGGATGCCCACGTTGGGTTTTCGTCCGAACAGTCGGCGCAGACGGCGTCGGCCGGAGCCGACGTGGTCATCTTCACTTTTGACATTTCAATTCAACAAATTTTGGACGACCTGTTCGGCCGAACGCTCGCTGGCCCCAAAAGCGTTAATCAAGTTCGCCAAAGATATTTACAGTATTATGATAGTCATGTACAGATTGACGTAATAAAGCAAGCGAAGCCAAGAGAGCGCTTGTTGTCAAGCAAAGCATCGCCTAAAAGCGGACAACGCTCAGAACGGAGAAGCAAGATTCGCAAAGATTCTCTTGAAGTTCCGGCGCGCAAATCGCATGCTCTTCGCGCCGTTTTTCGCTCTAATGCGCCTTGGAACCTGAGCATTACAGCTCGTTTCGACAGTATGATGTCCTTTATGACAGCGCTTCCGTATTTATTGCCGGTTTTCGCCCTCGAGGCTTGCAAGTCAAGTTTATAGTAATATTTTCGAAGTTTACTTTCCTGTTTCCAGGCGCTGCTTTTTTCAGGTTTGGCCGTTTGGAGCAGCGGAATGCGCAAGACTCAGTCTGCCCGGAGGAAACGTCCGATCGCGGAAGGTTGTTGAAACTGCAAGGCGCGCATTTGCATTGCTAATTCTTTTTTAAGCTCAAGCCGAATCGGAAAAGGTCGTTGGAGCAAAAGCGTCCGGATCGGCCAATTGCCCATTGGAGGGCTCTTATATTGGCCGCTATAGGCTGCGTCGTCGTCGCGAAGATGGTAGAGTAGCAAAGCAAGAATGTTCCCACATTAAAAAAGTTGTGGAACAAAATAACGATGCAACTTGCGTGGACAAAGATGACAGTCAACAGCCGAAGAGGGCTCGCCGTCGGCAGTCACTCGACAACCCGCAAGAGCCCGGCGCTTCTTCCTCTCAGGATGAGCCATGTGAAGCAAAGCGATCGTTGAAACGGCCGAAGAAAGTTTCCTTCTGCCATATTGACCATATGCCAGATGAAATTTTGCTCAACATATTCTCGAAGCTTTTCGAAAGGGATTTGTGCCGATTGTCTCGCGTATGCCGTCGTTGGCATAGGTTATCCAATGATACAAAGCTCTGGTAGCAACCTCTTTTCTCCTTACCAAATTTACGAGTACACGTATGCATATGTTTAAGGGAACGCTTGTACAAGCAAGTTTTTGAATACGATGTACCGCTTTACCGGTGGGCGCGTTGTCACTTTGCTTTTCGCGAACGGAGCCAATGGAACTGCGCCAATCCGTGGAAGAAAAGTTTTGGATTGCTGGTATATGCGCTTTTCAAAAAGATGTCTTACGCATTTTTCCTAGTTTGCATATTTCTTAAGCACGCCGGCATTCATGTACAACATCCCTGCTCGAATAGGCACCGAGAACGTGGATGGAATGGGCGGGTAGGTTGCGCAATAATCTATTTCCATTTTACATTCATAAAGGTTTGCAGCAATTCGACACGATCGAAGCAGCGTTAGCCCATTCAAAAAAATTAGATGATCCACTAATTTTTATTCATTCGGGTACTTACGCCAATGAGTCACTTTGCATTTCTCACAACGTTCAAATAATCGGCGCAGGTAAGAAGCATCTTTTCATTGGTCATAAATATGCGTGGTTGACATTGCAACGATAACGAGTTAAGATATGTCACACTTCATAGCTCGTGAGATTGTATTCCATATTAGTTTTTCAGAACTTTGTAACATGGAAGATATATTTTGTTACTTCATCGCTTTGCTATAGCTCAGAAGTGCGACCAAGGTGACCTTATCCAGTAAGACGGACAGTGTTGTCAAAACGTGAAGTGAAAAGCGGGTTTTCGGTTTACCCGTAACGCCTTAGTGCTTTGCTAGAAAAGCGTTGCTGAGAGTTGATAAATAATGATTAAGCTTAAATTAAGGGTCACGTGCCTAACTCTTTTGTGTTTGTTAGAGAAATTCCAATGCTAGCGAAAATAGACTTATTAGAAAATTGATGGTATGGCAGTTCTTCCCATTAGGTTTAATAAAACCAGCAGTATACGCATTAATTTCATTAGAATGGACTGGAAATTGACATTGGCGAAAGTTCTACGAGTCGATAGTACTCTATTGTCAATTTTTTATTGAGGACTTTATTCAAAAAGAGTTCGATGGAACGTTAATATTTATTGCAAGCCTGTTTTGTACGCTCGAGCCGGAGCAAAGCCTCCATTATCTAAACTAAACGCGCGTGGTAGGGTTGCTATTGTTTTTTAAAATCTTTCCTCATAATTCTCGAGTATTTTATTTTTTTAAAACTCAATCTACAGCAGCTGACGATTATGTAAGCAATAAGACTGCAACGAAATTACAGTACCCCCAAATTCAAACGAAAAGCTTTTAAGAAGGTCAAGAATCTCGTTTGCCCGACTTGTTGAATAAAAAATGTAAATTACCTGGCAAAACATTCAAGTTAGCCATTCAGGCGTAACTGCTTACGTTCCGCTTTCAAAAAAACGGAACAGACGCGATCAAGCCATTTGAATTGCTAAAGAATAGAATGCAGGTTCGTTTCGCAGCTTATGCAGCTAACGCAATAGCTGCTTTTGCTCCGAGTTTTGATTGGTCAGTCTCTGCATTTGGAGGTTGCTAATGACTTCCATGCAACAAGGCTGCGCCTGCTACGTCAAATTGTTAATCAGATTTATTTAAAAGCAAAAACGGGTCTCTTCCTCTGTCTGCCCGCAAACATTACAGTACGCCTCAGAATAATCAGGTTTGCTCAAATCGTAAACATACAGTGGGATCAACAACGTCGACTTTTGGTTTTTCGCGCGTAATGTCGGAGAAATTCACGGTTCCTTTCTGTTAAGCGTGTGGCCGTCCTGTTCTGCGTTTACTGGCGAGCGTGCCGGCTATCCTGTTCTGCCCTGGCCTAAGCCAAAGCCAAAATATAAGGCTTATGTTCAGGTTTAGGCTTAGGTAAGGGCAGGACAGCATGGCTGGCGAAGTCACAGCATAACGGGAGGACGCATAACCGCAAAATCGTGTTGTTTATTCTACTGTATGTTTACGAGCAGAGAAAACCTGATTATTGCCAGATTACTGTATTATTTGCGGGCAAATACAGGAAGAGACCCGCAAAAAGTAATTTTCCTTTCAAATATCGTGGTGCATGCCGGCCTACGTCGCTATGGGCATTAACTGAGCTCATTTCCAAACTATTCGTCTTCGCGTATGCGTAGGGTCTTGCCTTTTATGAATAAAATCAAGTAAAATGAAATACGAGTGTAGAAAAGTGAAAAGTATAGTTTCATTTATTGGCGTTGCCCCAAATATGAGCATAAATGAGTGTCTTGTCTATTTTGGTAGTGACATGGGCTTCTATATTAGAAGTGCAAAAACTGTTTGCGTTTTCTTTTCTTGTTCAGTTAGGATGCAACGTTGGTTTATCGGAAGTGGGCACGCAGGCCTAAAAAAGCGCGTGGGAAGATGTCAATTTTCAAATGTCTCAAGTACAGTACTACTAAGAACCTGAGAATAGCAAAAATTGGATAATCGTAGGCACAGTCGTATTTTGTAATTGTCAGGTAGCGAGCATGAATTTAAAATCTTGATGGCCGGCAGCGACGGCTTCGTTGCAGATCCTTTGAACGTAGTGTTTGTTATTTTCAGCCGCCGGCAATGTTGCTGAATCCGTGATAATTCAAGGCAAAAACAACACGGTCATTAACTTCTGTGCAGGAGCAAACCGTGCCTACCTTGGCTTCGTCACTGTTCGCGCAAGTTTTGCCATGAACCTTTTGCCCGTCTCGTTGGTGAGCGTTTTGCCTTCTTTAGCTTCGACCAGACCGGAACAACCTGGTTGTCCATCAGGAGCATTGTGCCGTTGCAGTTTCCTCCTACTCTTCGCCCTCCATAGAAAACTGTATAATAGACAGTTCGAACGTCATTGGTGCCGCAATGTGCGTTCAAGGCAAGGATGCCAATCCAAAAGTGAAGGGATGCAAAATAGTCGACTGCGACTGCGTTGGTCTGTGCATAACCGACCTTGCCCAAGTACCACCTTAGTTTGGAGAGAGACTTGAAGGCTCTTCTGCTTGATCGCTTTTCTTCTTGCAGGGGCTCTACGTGAACAATGAAATAGCAAGGAATACGCTTGCAGGCGTTTGGGTGAAAAAGCACGCTTCTCCCATATTCAAAAACTGCACAATATATGACGGCAATGATGTTGGTTTGTTCGTCTTTGAACATGGCCATGTAAATTGACAATAGCTCTTCGTCGTCGTCCTCTCAGCGCCGCTTCTTCTTGTAGGGATATTTTGAGAAGTGCAATATATACGGCAATAGAATATCCGGTGTAGAAATAAAGCAGTACGGCAATCCGACCATTGTTCGCTGTACTATTCACAGCGGTTTGACCGGAGGCATTTACGTGCACGAGTACGGACGCGGTCACATCAGTGAGAACAAAATTTGCGACAACAACTTTGCCGGCATTTGGATCACGATGCGTTCCAATCCCACGGTTCGGTAAGCGTGCGAACGTTCCCCTCCCGTTAGATGAGCCAGCGTGTTTCCCACCGTATGTGTAGGAATAACAAAATATTCAATGGGCGTCAAGGAGGTGTTTACATTTTTGGAGAAGGACGCGGCTTAATAGAAGGCAATGACATCTATGGCAATGCGTTGGCTGGTATTCAAATTCGAACCAATTCGGACCCTATAGTTCGTAACAACAGAATTCATCACGGCCAGCACGGCGGAATCTACGTGGTAGGATGTTGTCTAGTGTCAGGCGATTATCATCCAGTTGCTAAAAGCGTAGTTGCATTGCAGCACGACAGAGGCCGTGGTTTGATAGAGTCGAACGAAGTGTATATGAACGCGCTTGCCGGAATTTGGGTGACCACGGGTTCGGCGCCGGTGATGCGATACAATCGTATTCATTCGGGGCGTCAAGTTGGCGTCTATTTTTACGACAACGGAAATGGTCTACTTGAGGAGAACGAAATATTCAACCATCAATATTCGGGCGTCCAAATTCGGACCGGCAGCAATCCGCACGTGATTAGAAATAAAATTTGGGGCGGCAAAAATGGTGGCGCTCTTATATACAACGGCGGTATTGGCACTTTGGAAGAGAATGAAATATTCGGCAACGCAATGGCGGGCGTATGGATAAAGACCGGCAGTAGACCGGTGCTTCGACGAAACAAAATTTTCGGCAGTCGCGACGCTGGTGTTTGCATATTCAGCAATGGAGGAGGTAAGAGGATGCCAGTTGTGCATTTGCTCTTTTTCAACCATTGCCTTTTGCTAGGTGTGCTCGAAGATAACGAGATTTTCCGAAACGCTCACGCCGGTGTGCTCATCTCGTCGGAAAGCAATCCGACGCTTCGTCGAAATATGATCTATAATGGTCACGGCGCCGGAGTTGAAATAACCAGCGGAGCAAATGCGACGCTTGTTGAAAATGTCATATATGGCAATAGGCATGCTGGAATTGCGTTGGCAACGCAAGTGAAGCCTGTATTAAAGAACAACAAGGTTTTTAGCAACATGAACGCTGTGGAGAAGGCGGTCAAGAGAGGCCAATGCCTATTCCAATTGTCCAGTTGTACCAGCTTCCCAATGCACGACTTTTACAGGTTGGCATACTGTACTCTACTATAGTCCGTATGTTTATCCATTCGTTTCCATATAGCTGCAGCACGTGCGGAACGACCGAAAGAAATGCCATATGCGTTAACTGCGTCAAGAAATGCCATAAAGGCCATTCGGTCCATTTTGTCCGTCACGACAGGTAGATAAAAAAGCTGTACAATCGAATGTAAGCAGTTGTTTTTTGAATTAAGGTTTTTCTGCGACTGCGGCGCCGGTGCGCTCGAATCGAAATGTCTGTTGCAATGTAGTACGCAGGACAATGATACCGTATATGATTCGGCAGCACCGACGGAAACGGTCACTCCGACGGCCGTTTGAAACTACTACGTTTAGCGAAGGGCTCCATTCGCGCCATACTGCTTTATTTGCAATAGTTTTCTCTTCGCCTTTTAGTCCTCTCATCTCAACAACGCATTGTTCTTCCTTTTTAACATTCGACAACTTCGCTTAGTCATTCTTAACGTAATTGCAATTACTATTATTTAGACGGCTGTTTTTCACTCGTTCCATATAAATGTATACTTTTTTTACTCTATAATAATTAAATACTTTACGTAGTAATGACACGACTTTGATAAGTCAGCAATCGTCTGTTGCCTACGACGAAAAGCAATGACTCAGATGGAAAGAAGACATTTGGGCAAGCCAAATTGTTCAAGTGACATTTGTACAAGCAGTATATTTTATTTGAACCTTTAGCCTACAGTACCCTAAGCCTGCAAATCATTCAGACATACTGTAGAAAATAAAAAATAGGTAATTCGGGGAAGCATTTGGCTTTCTTGAAGTATTTATGTCAAAAAAGTCACAGAACGTTTAGTGTAAGAAATCCGTACTCGGATAATGCCAATTTCGCGCGAATTTTTTTGAGGTTACCAAAACCGTACTTTCGAGCATAAGCAATAGGTTTCGCTGACTTAAGGGGAAATAATGCTTCGGGTAGCTTAGGAAATCATGAAAAAGGATCAACAACTTTTTAAAACTCCCTTTTAGGACTGTTCGTTGGACGCCAGGTTGCACGCGTCTTAATTGATGTGCAGGTATTGTTAAGGAAATTTCTGGAAATTTCACTAGATTTCACAAGAGCGGCAGACACAGTGCGACTTGTTCACTATTGCTGCTTTGCTTGGTTAAGCTGAACCTTTAGCCCTACAGTAGGGCTAAGCCTGCAAATCATTCAGCCCTACTGTGTAAAATAAAAAATAGGTAATTCGGGGAAGCGCTTTGGCTTTCGCGAAGTATTTATGTCAAAAAGGCACAGAACGCCTAGCGTAAGAAATCGGTACTCGGATATTGCCAATTTCGCTCGAATTTTTTGAGGTTACTAAAACGTACTTTCGAGCATAAGCAATAAGTTTTGCTGACTTAAGGGGAAATAATGCTTCGGGTAGCTTAGGAAATCATGAGAAAGGATCAACAACTTTTTAAAACTCCCTTTTAGGACTGTTCGTTGTACGCCAGATCGCATGAGTCTTAATTGATGTGCAGGTACTGTTAAGGAAATTTCTGGAAATTTCACTAGATTTCACAAAAGCGGCAGACACAGTGCGACTTGGTCACTATTGCTGCTTTGCTTGGCTAAGCTACGCGTTGCTTTGCGGGCACAATGGATGTCGAGGAAGTAAATCAAGTGGACTGCGGTGTTGATTTGACGACGGATCAGGATGGTGGCGTTATAAAGGAGATTTTGAAGGAAGGCTTTGACGAAGCGCATCCAACCACCGGTAACAAAGTGTTCGTTCACTACGTGGGCAAACTGTTGGATGGAACGGTTTTCGACTCGAGTCGTACCGCCAACAAGGAATTCAGCTTCGTTGTTGGACGCAGTGAGTGCTCTCTTATTTTTGCGCTGCAGTAATTCTGCCAATGAGACCAATACGGTTAAGATGAGGGGCGCTTAAGCTTATTTGACATCATATCTCGATCAAAGGCTTCTCAGCTTTGCCATGCGATTTATTATGCTGTTTAAATCCTAACGGCTATAACGGTAACTCTTGTATAAGTTTACGCGTTTCTGTAGTAACGCTTGATGCATACGACTCACTCTTCGTTGCTTTTTACTTAAGTATTATCCTTAAAAGGCAGCTGTCGTCGATGAGATGATTTCTCTACGATGCAGCGCCAGTTTGATTTTTTAAATTTTCTTATATGTTACGAGCCGTGTAAGCTACATAAAATTGTATTACGGTCCAAGCGTCTCTGTTTATGCGTTTATGTTCTAAGAAGGTTTTCCTCTTTTTCAGAACAAGTCATTGATGGCTTCGACATCGCGATTAAAACAATGAGGCTTGGCGAGCTTGCGAAAATAAGAATTGCCCCAAAGTATGGCTACGGTGAAAAAGGATCGCCACCGAAAATTCCGCCGGATGCAACGTTAATTTTCGAGGTAGGCAAAGAGTCTTCCTTCCATCAGTGGCATTGTAGTAGTCTCGAAAGGTACGTTGCAATTTAGATTGAACTGTTGCGCTGGGAAGGCGAAGATATTAGTCCCGATCGGGATAAGTCAATTTTGAAAACTGTCCAAGTCGCCGGTGAAGGTTACGAGACGGCCAAAGAGGGAGCAACGGCCAGCATTCACGTGAAGGCCGTTTTCGAAGACCGAGTTTTGTTCGACAAAGATTTTGACGTCACCGTTGGCGAATGCAGCGAAGCAGGTCTGCCCGAAGGCATAGACAAAGCTTTGACGCGCATACGAAAGGGCGAAACGTCTCACATTGTGCTGCAGCCAAAGTGGGCCTACGGACAAAAAGGCAATGCCGAATTGGGCGTACCACCAAATGCCACTGTCAATTTTCTGGTCACCACAAGTACGTTCGAAAATCCAAAGGAATTTTGGTCAATGTCCGACGAAGAGCGAGTTGCCGAGTACGAGAAGTTAAAAGAACGTGGTACCGAGTTTCTCAAGGTACAGTGGAACGATCCATTATTTGAAAGTGGTGTGATTCACTCTTTGTAGGCGGGAAAGTACAAACTTGCCGCTGCCAAGTACCGCAAAGTGGTGGAACAATTGGAACCTGACTATCAAACAAAAGATGAGCTAAAAGAGAAAGTGTCCGTTCTCTTGAAGGCCAGTTTGCTTAATTTGGCTTTGGCGTGCGTTAAGCTGAATGAGACCGTCGAAGCTATCAAGTGTTGCGACAAAGTTCTCGGCAAAGAACCTTCAAACGTAAAAGCGCTGTATCGACGAGCTCAGGTTGCAACAGAGGGCGTTCTGGTCGTAGCCGTCATAATTTGCATACATCTCTGATTGTAGGCTCGACAGGGTCAACACGATTACGAAGAGGCGACCGCGGATTATGAAGCTCTTTTGGAAATCGAACCGGACAACAAAGCGGCAACGGCCAATTTAAGCTTTTGCCGCTGCAAATTGCGCGAAGAGCGCGTACGCCAAAAGCAGCTCTACTCCAGTATGTTAACGAAAACGAAGCAAACAGAACAAGTAAGATGCGGTTAAGAGCTTTTTTTGCTTTGGCAAACAAGCATATTCCTAATTAGGTTACGGTTGGCGGAAGCGAAAAATGAATTGCGCAAATGGACCGACATTCGTTTGTTTAAAAAAAGAAATAAGGCCGTTCAGGTTGTTGTTGGTAGGCGAAGTCAGTTTTTCCATCTGACGTTCTATTAATGAAACGATATGAGAAAAAAGCGACTTTGACCTTTTTGCCAAAAGTTACCGGATTGTCAAGCGCGTCCATCGCCTTTTGCGCTGATTCGCTGTTCGGCGGAAGACTACTAATGTATTGCAACAATGCAGCTCGATCTCGCAGCGCCACAAGTTGCTAAAAGCAGTAATTGAAAAAGTCATCTTCGCGACAAAGAGTCGTACCTCAACGACAATATTGTCGCACTTATACTTTTTTGCTAAATCCAACTTTCGTTGGCCGTTGGTTAGCGAACTTATGTAGACGACCATTTCCTGAAGTTGAGTATGCTGTTGTACACTTTCATGGCTGAAAGGAGGGCACACGTACCGAACTGGGTGCACCGTGCATTGAAAGAAGACGCAGAAATTGTTCGCAGGAAATTGGACTCTTCATCTTTTGTTTTCCGAAGAAGTTCTTTCGATCGATTATTGTTAACAATGTTATCAACCGTCTCTCTCTCTGCGTTACCTTTCCCAGCATGAGCTTTTGCAATTCAGGCCACATTTGTTGCATGGCGAGTGCTTTCGTGACGATCCATCCGAACTGACGATCAGTGATCTTGTACTGAGCACGAATTGAGAGAGGGCTGGCAAAGGAGTTCTGTAACATTTTGAATGGCAAAGATGATAATCAGGTTCGTCAAAGAGACGCGTGCTTAGAATTGCGTCGCGTTTGACTGAAAGATAAGAAGAAGAAGAAGACGTACCGATGGCAGATCGTAGTGATAAAGGCAACAGTATTCCAAAGTTTCCAACACGGACAAACCGACAAGCGATTGACTTTTTGGAAAACGGAAAAACTTTTCGCCTTGACCTTGAACAATTGCTTTCGTATCGGCATCCTACGACAAAGAAGGAGAGAGAGAGAGAGAGATGGAATGAACGCTTTTCATTGCATATTGTTGGAAGGTACTTCGACGGGCAGTTGCCTTTCCAAGAGGTCGAGTTGCTCTTGCAGAAAACGTTGTTCCTCCGCAAAAGAGCCCGCGAATATTGAGCCACCAATGGCTTTTCGTAAAGCTCTTATTTTGGCCTCCGAGTCGTGTTGCATTTTAATTTTTCTCAATTCAACAGTCATCAACTCTTCCTGTTGTCCGAGAAGGCTAAATGCTTCACGAATCACTTGAAACTGTGATAATCGTATATTCAGAGCGTACAGCAGAGTTTCCGTAAGCTTTTCAGTGTCCTCCAGTTGTCGTAGCATAAATACGTAATGTTTGGCTGCGTACGAATATTCGAGTAGGAGTTGACGAAAGGCCGACGGGGCCAAAGTGCTTTCCAAAAAGAGAAGGATCTGAACAGTTTAGAAAAACACATTTTCCCCAACCTATAATGACGAAAGGTAAGCCATACGTACGCAACATATAGCGTCGCCATCGCCGAACTCGAACGCCTTTTCAAGAAGACTGACCTTGTCAACAGCACTTCTGCATGAGCAGAATGAATACGGCTCGCCTTGAGCAATTCGTCTTATGGTCTCCTCATGACTCGTCATCATGTACTTGTTGTGATACAGCTGTTGCTAAAAAAAACAAGCGAACACTTAGTAGGCTGGAAAGCGGAATGCGAGAAACATTTTTAAATTCAAAAAAAAGATAATCAAGTACTATGCTTCCCAATGGAAGTGTAGTCGGTATTTTGGCTTGCGTCAAACTCGAACGCCGCTTACTTCCAACACGCAAAGCTTCGATTGAGTTTTCCTGAACTCCTTTTGAAGTTTTGCGTACTCTTCGGGAGTGGCATTCCGTTCGGGGCGATGGTCGGCAAAGTTGGCGCGCTGCCGAGCCTTTTCGCTGCTACTTGGAACGTTTGATGATTGCGAGGAATGTTCGGAAGAAATATCATTTCCGCCTTCTGCCACTAAAATATACAGCAACGCCAATGGGCTTATATTAACCGATCAGCTCGATTAGAACGTATTAAACAAAAGCACGCAAAGAGTGCCTCAGCTGTTTGCAAACCTAAGTATTTATCAATGAATTAGAGCTCTGCACGGACCGTCATTCAGTAAAAAACAACAATGGCAGTATTTACAGTATTCTCCCCTAATGAAAAACTAACTATCTTGCATGCGGGAGACTCATTTATTTCTTGCTCTGTCCGAATAATCGATGCAAAATGTACAAAAACAATTTCAGCTATCGACCGTAAGGCAAACTTGATTTCAGGGAAGCACATTTGAAAGTAGCAGTGACAATGGTAAAAAGGATTTGCAGGTACCTTTTGGGCTTTGGAAGCTGCTTAGTTCAGATGCATCGGTTTCCTCGCTGCGTGAACTGTCCAAGTCGAAACATTGGAGCCGAGTACCGAGTTCCTCGATTGTTCGAGCCGTCTGGTGAATAAAGGATGCTTGTAGGGCGGCAAAATAAGGCGTACCAACCTCCGCGTGCTGATCGTCAAAAGAAAAGCAAGAAATTGTTGACGTATTCCAAAAGTCTTCGTCCATTCTACTGAAACAGTATCCTATCAATAGGGTGCATAAATTGTGAACGCGACGAACCCGTTTGTTGATAATAGACGGCAGCTGATACAACGTTTCAAATGCAAGGAACGAAAGGCAGAGCAGGAAATCTTTTGCAAAAATAAAATTTCTCTATTTCATAAAAAGCTGAGTTGCTGTATTGTCATTGTTTTCGCAGAAGAAAGACCAAACGATTTCCCTACGCCAACGATACAGTATACAGAGTATGAAGGTTCCAATTTAATTGAACTACAGTGTTCTTTAAGACAGAAACGCTTACTGGTTAAGGAAATGTAATTTTATTTAGGCAACCGTGAAATCAAAAGACTACTTCACAGTAGGCTCGATGCTCAAGATAAATTTTTCAACACTATAGATTATCTCGTGCTATTACAATGCAGAGTTTCATGCATAAAATAAATGTTTTGGTGAATGAATAAATTTCTCGATGCAAACATTTTCAAGCTTTGCAAGCGCATTGACAGGTACGGTAAGCTTGCGATTAGTAGCAGATAGTTTGCCAAAATTCCAATCCAACATCAAATGAGCCGACATTTTTTAAACTAAAAAAATATAAAGCTATCGGAAAAGATTAACGCATTGTTTCGATAGATCAAATCATGATCGGTTATTTCATTCTAGTA
>KN538450.1:20966-48524 GCA_000797535.1 Trichuris suis | reverse complement strand
TAGTGAACCTGCATTCATTTATTCTTTTCATATATACTGTAAGTTATCCGCTGTTCAAAAAAGCGAAATTTCGACTTCAAATGGACAATTGGCGTTGAGTGAATATTTGATACGTAGCTTTTATGCATCTCTGCTCCATTACGCAAAGCAACGAGCCGTGAAGCGACGAATTGCTTCATTCAATTGTATCCGCTTCGCATTGGTAAGTTTCATTTTATTTAAGCGTTATTAATTGCATAAGCTTAAGAATTTTGATAATCTGAATGTGCATTCTCCTTTATTGAATTAGTTATCGTATTCGTCGTATCTTCAGGTCACTAATTTTTCAAATATGCGTGATCTTGAATATCAGTTGCTTAGTAACAGATCGGTAGAGTTTCATTGCACGTGTGAAATGGTTTCGCGTTGATAGTGAATAGAGCGCATCTAATCGGAGATGATAGATTCAAACAGCGCGTAGAAATATTTACTTCAATGAGGCCTTTTTAGTCAAAGTACAATGTCATTCAGGTTTAGCCTTTCTGTGCGTAAAAGCTGCTAAGTCCTTTCTATTTTGCAAAACGCCTACATTTCTGTCAATCCATTGGCGCTGAGCAGTTGTTGCATCCGTTGAGAAAAAAATCAGAATGGGTTCTCTTAACTTTCTAAGGATCAGTTGGCTGGATATTGAAAACATTTGAAGCTCTGACGAATGTAGCACACGTAATCGATGTCTGGCGTAGAATTGCCTTTCCGTGACAGTGATTAATTTGCTGTAATTCTATCCATCTAATGCTTTTAACGTGGCAACTTTTTCTCCAGAACGAAAGCGTAACGGTGTTTAACTTAATTCGTAGAATTGTTTTACTAAGAGAACTTAATCGACTATGCAAATTTATGCACGCATTAAGCGGATCTGTCCGCGAAATTTCCCATTTCAGTCAAAGTTGAATTTTTTTGAGCCACTAATGCGGGCCAATATTTACCTGTCCTTCCGTAGTGGTAGCGATGGACTCCTCACAAGCATGACACACGACGAACCGCTTCTAATTGTAGAAGACAATTTACTTTTAGCACGTAGCCGGTTTGCTGGTGTCTTTCCGAGTAGTTTGCATAAATCGAGCGACTCAATTTGCATCGTGTCCTTTTGACGACGGATCGCTAACGGGTTTGAAAGTTTGAAAATTTATATACCTCCATGCGACATGCCGTCAAGCCAACTGTATCGATTGAACTTGTTGTACTACTTTATGCTATTTCACTGTACGCTGGTAAAGTGGAAAGGCTCTCCCAATGGAGGGAAAGCAGAAATCAATACCTTTTCAGTAGAGCTCTGAATACTAATTAACACTACTGAATTGAATATTGTAGAAGGGGCAGTAAAGCACTGTCAATGGTGGTCGTACTGTGGCAACAGTTTCGTCCACTTTTGAATTTCAATCCGGGCAGTAACGCGTAGGAAAGTTGTAATATCCCATTATTGCATTGAGAATTTCGGGAATGTAAATCACGCCTTTTTCGATTCATTGATTCAATGCATAGTTCAAGTTGACATCAGACGACTATCCGCTCGTTGCGTTGGTAGTGTGAATCATTTCAAAATTTTTCCATAACATTTGCCTATTATTAAGCTTCAGCTAACCGAAGCAACGGACGTCGTTTCAGTTGCAAAAGCTATTGTTCAACGCTTGCAACGTCTCGTTGAAATTGTTAAGTGCTCTCTTGCCCAAAATCGGTAATTCGCTCTGGACTTCAAAAGATAGGTTGTCCGGTTTGTTTTAAAAGTTGCTATCAATTCCATTGCCTTAATCGGTGTACGTGCATTTAATAATTGTCCATAAAAAAGAGCAGACCAATTGAGCAGGGCGCATTCGGTCGCTATTTAGGCTTGCAGGGAACGTCCATGGTCCATCGGACCGATCATTACCTGCCGACGCTTTAGTTGCAACGAGACTGGTCTTCATTAGACTTATTATGGGCAGACGACAAAACCGGTTGACTTTTTTTGTACACAAATTCAAATTTCGAAATGAGGTTCGTCGAAGGGGAAAAAATAGGCGCCATTCAATCTCGTTTCCAACTGTAGTAGACGAAAACTCCAAACAAGCAGACGACAGCTGAACCTTCGAGCTTAAGAGACACAGACAGAGAGAGAGAGAGAGCTGTCAACCGGCAAAACTGACAACCTGTTTATTGGCAGCGATTTGCAAGTCGTATGGCAGCATACGGTAGGCGGTGTGACCTGAGCGTAAAGAATTTGAATTCAAAAAGAAATTTGCATGACATCTGTTATCGCTGGCGGAAGAAAAATTTTTTCATTGCCAATAAGTGGTGACGTGGCGCGAAAAAATGACCTTAGGCGACGCCGCTGTACGTTGCGGCCCAATTTTTTGCCCAACTGAAAAGTTATAAGTTTACTGGAAATAATAGATTTGCATGGCAAACCTTTTCGATCGGTAAGCAACAGGTTGCCGCCAACTTTTGCGCAGTCTACGCTGCTGCGTTGAAAACGTAAACGTTTCCAAAAAATTGATACTTACTGGCGAACGCGGCAACAGCGTAGACAACGTGCCAATTGCCTTTTTCGGACGATCGTTCATTTTACCAAGACGCCATTGGACGACGATGCTCACTTGCGCGGACGATTGATTTGTCCCAATGGGCGGACGCTGAGCTGTCAACGTTGTACTTTTGAATTTCAGTACCTATTTATTGAATTGAAAAAAACCGTAACACGTGTACACGCGATTACTGTAATCGGATGATTGTGTCTGGTCAAAAAAAGATGGCACACCGCGACCAGCGCGACAGCGTCCATCTCCCTTAGGCAGCCGGTGTGAACGCGTGCGACGTAACGAAAAAAATGGAAGGAGAAGATCCGCGGCGGCTTAAAGTGGTGCACGTACGGATATAGTGCGTACGAAGGACGATAGAGAGATGATGATGGTGTTTTTTTTTTTAAATGGGAAAGCGAAGAAACGAAATGACGATTTCGATGGAACTACGTTCGTGGCATCCGCCCGTTCGGCGGTACAGAAAAAAAGTAGCTTTCTTCGCCCTTTACAATTCAAAGACGACAGTTCTTGCGAACCAGATCGTCTATGTCATGCTCCATTTGGTTGAAGGCATCGTCGGCCGATTCGAGCGGTCGAAATAGGTAATTATTGCCGCAGGAACGCAATTGGTACCCGTCGCTCCATGCCTGCGCGCCAATGGACAAACAAAATGATCAGACTTACACTTGGACAGGTGGCGCTGCATACGTACCCGTAATTTCACCTTCGCCTTCATGCTGTCCCGCGAACCGCACGACGACGAAGAAGAACCCTTCTTGCGATGCATTGGTTTGACCATTTTCTGCAAGGTCGGCCATAGTCGTCAGCCCAATTGAACATTTTTTAAAAAAAACCGTCCGTCTCTTACCTTTTGCATCTTTTCAAAGTTGAGACTCGGTCTCGCATTGGTAGCCGAGGTCGTCGTGGAACATTTCAGCGCATTGTGATGGCGTGACTTCTTTCTGGGTGACATGTCAGCGGAGGTTGATCCATTGGAAGGCGTTTCCTCGGATGTTGTCTCCTCCAAGTCCAACTTTGCTTCGTCGGTTGGTGGTGGTATCAATAGTCTTATAGGCGCCGTCCTACGCGTCGCGTGGACATTCGGCCACGTGGCGTCTTCGCCGGTCTCCTTTTTCTTCTGCTGCCAAGAGGAGCCGTAAGGAAAAGAAAAGCAACTTTTTCTCCATACTTGGTCGTTGCCTCTTTTGGCGCTTTCTTGTTCCAACCGTTCGCGCGACCGTTTCAAACAGACGAAGGCGGTTTTCGAACTTGCGGAAACGGAAAAGTTGGCCGCCTTGCGACCAGCTGCTACACCCGTTGGTTCATTATTGGAACCCGTACTACTACTACTACTGTCGGTTGCCCGGACGGAGATCTGCTGTTTCAATCGTTGAAATTGTTGCCTCGTGTGGTAATGATGAAGCGGAAGTTCTGGATCCATTATTTGCTCGTTGGCATCGTCGGTTGTTGGCTGCTGCTCGGACGAGCAATGAATGGACAAATTGTCCCAGCTGGAAAAACGAACGTCCAATCATTGTTTTTCTTGCCAATTGCAATTTGATTGACACCAACGATATTACGTAATATTAAGCAACGAGCAACGTTGTGCGCCTACCAATTCAAGTCTTGATCGTTCAATGCGCAGCAGACCGGCGAGCCGACTACCGAATGACAGCTGGATATGGACCAGCTTGGTTGACTGGCGTAGTAGTCGGACGTTTGGCTAACAGCTACGCTGGTCATCGAATCTACAATGGTGCTCTTTAGGCTTATTAGCTTCTAAGACAAAACCTATATATAGATAGTAAGTAGTCAATCTGGCTAAGCTGTTTCTTTCTCAATGTCAGACTACTAAGGGCAGTGCCCGCTGCATTGCGGCACATTCTCAGCTGTTACGCAGCTGCTGGCCAGTTTCGCGCCATGCATAATATTCGCCTAACAGTAAAAAGCAGACTTGCTATTAAAAAAACGGGGACGCTGCTAGAATGAAATTAGTCGCCGCGTTAACCAATTGCGGCAAATTTTTCATAATTACATTACAAGTCTATTCTTAATGAGAAAAGTCGCGACCTTTCTTACTTGTTTCGATCAATTCGAGCTCTTCGTCGGATTCCGTGCCGGAATCTCGTTCGACCGTTGGCAAGCTAAGGTGGCTTTGCTCTTCGACGCATTTGTGCTTGTCCGAATGAAGTTGGCAACTTTGTTGACACTCCAATGGGGCAATTGGCTCTTCCTTGTTGTCCGTCCTTGAAGAAGAAGAAGAAGTTGCTGTGCCAACGTTCTGAAGGCGACGGCGATTTTTCGAAGCGGATCGAACAACGACGCATTGACAATTGTCTTTATCTAATTGCATTTCGTCGCATCCATTGTTGCTTTGCGGTTGCCAGTTGTCCATTGGCACCTGTGTTTGTTCAGCGTTGCTGCCTACGAACCACCGCTGAAATGGGCAAAAATGCACTGCTGCTATTCTTTTTTCGTTCGGTCAAGTTGAATGTACGGCAATCGCGTGGGAGGAAGGGGAAAAGTTGTACCCAATTGACTATAGGGGGAAAGAATGACGCTGTTAGGAAATGGTAGCACCAAGTGTCGATCAAAGAGTGGAACTCTGAAAATCAGGTACACGCAACGATCGGCAGCAACTGCTGGCCCATTCATTGTAGGCAGGCGACGTCGAATGCGCCCTAGACGCATACTAGAGAGAGGGAGAGATAGCACAATGGCGAAATAAACCGGAACTTTATCGACCAGGCCAAAGCGCGCGAGATGGCAAACATCTCGAGAAATGGGGAGGGGGGTTTCCAGTGTGGATTGGAGAAGTGTAAGAGAAAGACAAGGAAGTCGAAAGTTGGCAGAACGTAAGGAGCATTCCAACCGCCTGACAATCAATCAACCACATGCGACGACGAGACAATAGAATCAATAAATTGACAAAGTATGTGTGAAAGGGATTCACTCCTACCGGATCTGTTGGCTAATTTTTGCCTTCGCCCAATGCGCGGTGCTATCAAAAGAAAAGAGCTCCCAAAATTGACCAAGAATACTTAAAATGGCAAGAATGAGATCCTACTTCGAAGGAAGATGGAAGTTGGATGCTCTTCTCCGTTAGGTTAACTATACTATCTGAACAGTTATTGGGTGGAAACGACCGCAAATGTTAACAGACGGTCTGGAGAGTATTGTAGCTTGAATGGTGGTGCCACAATGACGTGTCGGTCACGGATGTGGCCGAGTCGAATAAAAGAGAGCAAAAGGTCAAAACTACCAACGCAAACGCGGATAGGAAGTTTGCAACGTTCGTGGCGACTACTGGTGATCATCATGCTGGTTGGCTAGCAGTTCAAAATTGCTTGCACACATCGCCAGGCAACACAACAGAAGGCGGAGAGAGGTGGTGGTTAGCATCGCGCGAATCAATCGCGTTCAACGTTAACCTGACCAGTGGTTCATTCAATGTGCTTACCTGAACATCGAAACAAGATACGAGGAAGTTGATTCGCGAAGACCCAATGTTTCAACGTGTTTGCAGCGCCGGTGTCGACCAATTGTAAACGGTTCTCTTCAAGTAAGTAACAAATTTGTCAAGTGACGAAAAGGCGGAAACAAATCTTCATTACCAGTCGCGCGACGCTTTGTTTAGATGACGCTCAATCCTAACGGATGGACTAAGTTCAAACTTATTGGGGTAAAGTAAAATTGGTCACCCAGTTAGCAAGGCTGCACCGCTGATGCGAAGCGTCGCCGTCGGTAACTTGGCCAGCTTTGTTGCGAAAGCTGAGCAACAGTACGAAAAGTGCGCGACAGCATACGTAGCTGAAATGGCGAACTCGTGAAAACGGGGAAATTAAAACTGAATAAGAAAAGGAGCAAAAACTTGCGCTCAAACTGCCTTAACGACCTTGCGTAACGACCATTTCAAAGTATGAGCAAAATGATTTTCAAGTTTGTTCTATTCATACAGTAAACGGTAGCCTACGCGACGAGTAAAGAAAAGTAAAAAACGCCTACGAGGTTGGACGCAATTCCGCGCACCTTCCTAAATAACTTCAAAACGCCTATCTCTTCTCAGCTTTGTCTTATTTGGCACAAATCAACCTTGCCGCCTTGCGGGCTGGACGAATAGCCCTAACGAAAAGTACTTCTACAATGAATCGTTTTTCTGTTCGCTGATTGGCTAATCGACTTTTATGCGCTGTAGAGTTTTTGAGCGTACTGTAGGAAATTAAGGTACGACAATTGTTCGCCCAAATTGTCTACACTGAACGGCCTATAAAAGCAGGTTAGAGCGATGAAAAGCGTTTTGCAAGGCGCAAAGCGTAATTCGTTTAAGCTGATGCTGTATTATTAGCGCGTAAGCATCTTGGCATAAAACTACAAGCTTTAATGGGCTTGTATGCTCACAGCTGTTGATTATAAAGTTTTATGCAAGTGTATAAAACGTATAGGCACCTGTAGAGCGCCTATATGTTTTATCTTCGGGTAAGAAAAGCGAAATCTTCTTGCAATAGTTTTCTGCTCCCGCGGTGTTTTGCTTTCTCCGCATCGAAGAAACTGATCGTTACATGAACAAATGCCTTTTGCCAATGCTTAACGATTACAATTTGGACATTAAAAAAGGTGCAAAGCTGTAGGAACCTGCTTGCTGTTAGCTACTGTAAAAATCTGGGCGTATTGAAATTCCGAATTTTATCGCTTACCGCTAATAGCAATGAAAGACTCTCCTGTAGGTTATTTGCCCGAAAACAACGATAGTAGAAATTTTATGTTCTATCCGTTGTATAGATAAGCATATTATCGGTAGGCTGATGGCCAGTTTTGTCCCTGCAAGTTACAGTACGTTGTTGGGAATCAGTTGATTAAAAAAACAAGAGTTTACTTAGGCTGTTTGTTTTTGTGTGCAGCGCTGGCTCGTTAATCAAATCGTAGGATAGTATTGTTTTGCCTTAGGGTTGTCCTTAAGCATATGAACGGTGACCAGGCGCTTTTCTTGCATTTTTTAAAAGGACTTTTTCATGTCGTATTTTCGCTTCGCAAAACGATCATTTATGCCGAAACAGTTGTATTGCTTTAATAGAGTTCGCTAGAATCCGTATGACAAAGTCCGCACGTTCTTCTCCGTTATTTTTTCTCAATAAATGCCTTGTCTTTTAGGCACTTCGCGTAATAGTTGCTTTTGCGATTCCTTCAGTCTTTTTGGCTCTTGAGTTTCTTCAGCTGTGCAGTGAGCAGCAGCGGCAGCCGGAAAAGTAAGTTCTTTTGCATTTTGGTCCATCTGGTGCAGATAGATTTCCAATCGTTGCTTTTTCGTAAGCGCAAAACCAGTTATCTAACTCCAACGGTGCGTATAACTTGGTGTAAAGGAAACTGTTAGAATAACTGGCAGAAATTCGCACTGCTATATGTTTGACCTTAATTATCAATACTTGCAACAGAAACGTACACCTACAATGTTTTGAATGGGCTACAATTTTTAAAAACCGTTTCAAAATGCTTGAGGTTTTTGTCGCACTAGCGCAAAAGCTTTATCGTTACCTCAAAGTTACATGCAGAAAAGCATTTTGTCTCTCAGCCGCCCCAATGTCATACTGTATGTCGCCAGGCACCCTGTTTTTGTCTCTGCCTAAGTGTAAGCCTAAGGTTAAGGCTTCCATTTCGGCATAGGCGAAGGTAAGGGCGGTACAACATTACCGGCATGCTCGCCAGTAAGGGTAGAACAGTGAGGCCGGCATGCTTTACAGGATGGAACCTGCATTTCTCATATGGTAGGGCGGCTAAGACACAACATCGAAGACTGTGATTGTTCTTTCCTTTTCTTCGCGAAGTTTGCTTCAAGGAAGTGCTAGTTTTTGTCCCACATCCGATTCGAAGTGAAAAGTAATTCCGCGTTGAATAAAGATTTTTTTCGTCACGTGACCAACATAAGAAAAATGTACTTACTAAGCCCCTGCGTTGAACGCGAGTGCCCAATAGTGTGTATTTTTTCCGTGGAAAGGCGATGCTATTTGGCTCTTGTCTTTTTGACTTGACGAAACAACTCTTTGCCGCGAGCTTTCCTTATTCTCTTATTTGATAGCTCGTTCCAGTTTGAGCATATTCAGTTTATTGCCGGCAATGCGGTGGTTTATTGATTTAGCGCAAAGAGATTCTTGCGACCCCATTTGACCCATTAAAATGTTTAGCTTAAATACCGAGTCATTGCTTTCTTATCGTAAGTCATTACTTTTTTATTTTTCTTTATACTTTCCTTTACATATGAGTCATTTTAGTGGAAAATGGCACTTCATTAATTTGAATGTTGTATTTTTTGCATATCTACAAAAATGCGGGTATATAGAATGCAGTATTAAGGGAACAATTGAACCCCCTTAATGGGAGCATTCTCCCGGGAGAGAGAGAGAGGTTCCCCAACTTCTCGCTATTTCGCGCGAAGCTTTGCATATTGGGAGCTTGCACAGTCATCCAGTTTGTGGTATGTCCAAAATAAAGTTACTTTCAAGCAAAGCAACGAAGGTGAATTCTCTTTTGAAAAAACTCGTTACTACTAATTAAGACTGAATTCCTTTAGCCATAAATGGATGGTTGTTTCCCACTGATTAACAGTTACTAGCAAAAGAATTCATTTTGTTAACTCTGTGCGCAGAGTGAATGGAATACATTAGATGCAACTGCACAGCGAGTTTCAAGTAAGCTTTCCGACGCTGAAAGTATAACAATTGTTTTCATCCCGTCAGCGTCGGTTGAGAGATGTTTTAATTATTTTAAACCTGATGCGACGACGAGTTGCAAACTTTTTGCTAGTCGTTAAGTTTCTTTGCTGTTGCATTTGACGAATGATCTTTACTTTTCGTATTCCATTTTTCGTCACCGGATGAAAGAGAGCGATTGGCGCGCGGACAAGCTTGAAAAAACCTTTATACGCAGCGTAATTGCTATACGCATCCCTTTCAGCAGTAGCGGCAGTTGAACGTGCTAGTTAATGCATTGTTTAAATAGTTTCTTTTCAGCCAAACCGCCAAACGCTCTTGGTGTCCATTTGTTGCCATTGGGCATTAATGTAATGCGAAGTGTTTTCGGAATCCGCCAGATGGGGTGATCGCTTTGCCAGCTTAAAGGCAGCCGCTCTCTCGGTGCTACCCGCTAAGCGCCAAATGGTTTGTTAGTTTTTAAAAAAATAACCCCCAATTCCAAAATCGGCTGCTAATAAGCTTTTGTTTTTAGAAAATGACTCGTTCCAACAAAGCAGCAGCTTTGTTGGGCTCTTTGAAGCTTCCTTGAAAATTTTGATCAATTCGAAAACTCAACAATGATTAATTGTTCGCTTCGACGGCCTTCGTGAAATCGGTAAGGCAAATTGGCTTTTCATCGCGCGCGTAAAAGTTCAGTTTTGTGCTTTGGGAATTTTTCATGTCGTGTAACTTCTTCTCTCTTATTTCGCGTTCCCGCAGCTGCCATCGGTGGCGTCCAAGGCAGCTTTCCCGTAGTTAAGAGTTAGTTAATGAATTTGAAGGGAAGAAATTCAAAGTTCGGAAATGAGCATGTCGCAGTGGCCATTGGCTCACCGCACGAGCTCATTTTCTCATTAGGCGTAGTCTGCGAAGAATTGAATATTAATTACAATGGGAAAACGCAACGATCCATTGTCTTGGCAACCAGTATTGGTTGACAGAGAAATTTAAATTAATTTCGCAAATACAGCCCCGCCAACGTTTCACCTTTGTGTAGATATTATTGACAGTAGGAAAATGTTCGCAATGGTCGCGACCTGTTTTAGTATTAATGCACTTCTTGCATCGTTTTTAATAATCTGATCAAAGCGAAGCGTCAAATCGGCCGCCGCCGTGGTCGTAATGGCTTGCAGTTGGGCCCAACCTTATCAGCCGGTTGTGTTTTGAGAAAGTCCAATTAGCTGAGCGCACCGCCCGCCAGATTCCGTCAATACGTTTTGCCGATTGGCAGCGGGTTTTTTTGTAAACATAACCAGGCGGCAAATGGCGCCGCCGGTCGGCTTTAAAAAAAGGAACGTCAGCCAACGGTGCCACACGGCTTGCGGCAATAAAACCAAACTGGCGCAGCTGCGCGAACGCGCAACGACGACGACGATTGGTTGTCGTCGAAGGGTGCTTAGGCATTTTCATTTGCTGCCTTTGCCGCGCAGTTGCGTCGTGGGACCGTTATTTGCCTCCGTTTGCATCGTCGGTCTTGGCGGGCGACCAGTTGGCACGGTGACACGACCTTATCGTACGTGCGGGTCAATAACTCATACTGTAATTGCCGATTTCGATTTCGTCGTTAGCGTTAGCGCGCGCGCCACGCTTGACGCGCGGCCCAGTCGGCGGTGGTCGACCGCAGCAGCGAGGTTGAACTTTTTGCCGCCCCAATGCTCCTTTGATGATATCCCATTGTCGGGGGCGTCATTTCAACCATGCAAAGCTTTACCGGAAAAGTACGCGTAAAGGTTGTCGAGGCAAGCGACCTTAAGCCTACCGAATGGTCAACTCGATTCGCCGCGCTGGCCGGCAGCGGTGGTCGAACGGTTCCATTTATCGACCCGTACGTTAACGTCGATATTGACGAGTATCTAATATGCCGGACATCGGCCAAAACGAAGAGCAACAATCCAAGGTGGGACGAAACCATTACCGCCAATGCCAATCAAAGCACATCGCTTGGCTTGACCGTATTCCATGACTGCGCCATACCGCCGGACGACTTTGTCGCCAATTGCAGAGTGAACTTTGAAGATCTACAGCTCGGCCAAAACGACCTTTGGGTACGACAACAGAGCGTGCATGTCGCCGGAAGACTACGTTAATCATGTGCGTGTATGTGTGTGCGCATGTTCTAGTGCATATAGAGGTCCCTTGTACGCATTCTTTGCTCGACGAACGACGACGTTGTGTGGACGTCCTCCTGCTGATCGCGCCTTGTGTGCACAGCATGCATATATCCTTAGCTGTTGCCTGCGTAAATCGATTCGACCAACTCTCGCAAAATCGGCACCCACAGTTGGGTCCAAAAGTGTTACTAACCTAATCGGTCGGTTTTGTCTTATGGGTAAATAGCCTTCATTGCCGCTGACAGTGCTTTAAATCGATGTTTGAGTAGACAATGCACTCTACACCATAGCGAGAGAGAGAGAGAGAGATCATCTACTAAAATGGTAGCATAGCTTTCCTAAGGTCGCCTCTACCATTCCTTAGATCGAAATTACAAATCTTAGAAATATGATTGCAGCGCCATCTTTGCCAGCGTGTCCGACAAGGTGGCGTTGTCGTCATTGTTGGTCGATTATGGTTTGTTTGTACAAATGAATCTGCTTTCCTTTGTGTCAACAGGTCTTCTTTGTCCGCTCGTCCTTTTTAAGCGCTGCTGCCCGATAGTCGACGTACAAGTTGCGCGAAATGGGCAAGGCGCGGCAAAGATCGATTTAGCGCATGGGTGGATTTGTGAAATTAATCTGTCAACTTAACCGTCCGATTGAACAAACGAGGAAGGGTCGCTTTGGGTGCGCTTTGCTTGTCCGAGTCTCTACGAGCAAGCGAAGCGTAGAAACGTTGCATACTAAAACACTGCTGACGATTGTGAGCTGGCAAGTAGATGCGTTAATGGTTTTTTGATCGGTTCAAAGTTTGCTGGTGGTCACCCATTGGCGGCGACTAAGAGATTGTCGGCTCTTGTCGGCAGATTGATTACTTTAGTGCATTTTCAATGGTCCATCCGCGTTGTCACTTTCCCGCTAAGACGAGGTTGCACTAATTGGCGCGAGAATAATGTCAATACCGTTTTATACGCGACAACGCGTTCATTGTGCTCCAGTTTACACCATCGCCACTATTAGGCGCCTTGGACGGCGCCTAAAAGCAGTGCACCCTCCTCTTGGAGCATATCCGGCCGAGTTTTTCCAGCATATACACGAGCGAGAGGACGGCAAAGTCAATTTGCATCTTTTTGTTCCCGTTATTCTCTTTGAGCATATTTAAGTATGTGCTGATTGGTAGCATAAGTGTTGGCTGATTTATTTTCCTTATCTCTAAGCGTCATCGGACAGACGCAGAATAGCCTATGAGCTTGGCGAAGTGGTCATTCTGCAGTTGTCACTCGTGGCTGGTGAAGCCTTCATTCGTCGGCGCTTATGACATGGCAGAGTGGTCAGTTGAGAATGCGTGGGGGATCGTTTGAATTTGATCGATCGCTTTTGGTCGCTATCGCGTTCCTCCGGTCTTCTTATTGCCTTAGCCGTATTGTTAAGCATTGTTGTGGCGTCCGTACATTGTTAAGCCATCGGCAGTAGGTGATATATATAGTACAATTCCAACTATTGGCTCCTTGGAAAGCGACTCAGCGTTAGGCACAAATTTCTGTTATCGTTATTTCTCTGATTGGACATAAAGGGATGATCGATTGGAGAGAAGCGAATTAGCGGATCTATCATTCACTCAGTGTTGCTGCTCATATTGGGAAATGGTTCCTTGAGGCCAATTGCGAAAATTTTTCGCTTCAAGCGCACTAGCTGATTTGCCGACTTCGACTCGACGGAAGAACTGCAATCCATCGCTTGTGCAGCTGATGTTTTGCCGTTTGATTGATACGGAGCGTTTGGAATGGGCCTCTTGAACAAGAAAGGGGGTGGAACAAATGCTTCAGTGACAGCTGCCATTGTTGGCTGATCAAGTGGAAGCCATTTAATTGGCAACCATTGGTCCATTAGCTTTAGGCATACAGGCCTACTTGTTGTTTGTCCGCTTTTTTGCCTCTTCACGATAAAAGCGAAATTTCACCTTCGCTTCATTCTTTTATCTACATACGCTTAATGGGAATTGACCGGTCCCCATTTCGACGATGGCGGATAGGGCGGGTTGGCCCGTCGTCGGCTTCGAGATTTCTTCCTTTCGCCTTTCATTAGCGTCAATAAATGGGAGAATAAAGTGAAAAAGCAAAGCGACGCGTATTGGAGAGAGACGTTGATTTCGTTATCGAGAGATTTATTTTTAAACTGGCTCCCAAATGGAAAGCGAGCAGACGCGTAGGGAATTCAAAATTTTCCCCAACGCGCTAGGCGGTGTTACGGCTGCGATGGAATCGTAGTCGCACACAACTCTGAGGAGAATTGGACAACTTTTCCGCGGCAGGTGCTTGCGTGTCGAAAGAGTTTTGCACTTGCAAGAATGTTATTGCTCTTCCTTCCGCTGGAAGTTCTCTAAATATGGTTGCGCCATGCTGACATTTGGCGCGGCGTATAATCTTCTTTGGCACTTTATCGACCCACCCAAAAGCCGGTGGAAAAATTGAAAAGGCGTATAGGATCAGTTTTGAATTAACGGTTCGCCTTTAGGTCATTCCAAAATTTTCGACGGCGTTACAGCGCGCGGATGGCGTCGGGTGGAAGTTTGAAAATTTGAACTTCCCATTGTTGACACGCCGAGTTGATCTTCCTCTAAGGCGGCGAATTTTCTCAGATTGAGAATTAGCATATCCTATTACGCTTTTGAAAGAGAACACTTGCGCGTTTCGAATATTTCCTCTCGTTAAGCTTTTACGGCGTGCTGGTTTTAGGTGGGCGTTGGCTTGCGTTACGTGACGGAACGTTTCCAGGTGCGATTGCGCAAAAAGTCGCCACGGAACATCAACGCTTCGATAGGATGGGGCGGAGGCTCTCTTAGGCTTAGGCGAATCCTTTTTCCGCTGGTTAATGGCCACAATTTTCGGCTCGAACTTGCCAAGAATAACGATGGTTCCTTTTTGCCTTGACAGCGGTTGTTCGAACGCGTCGGAAGCAATTGTTAATTTCAAGCGATGAAGTAGGAGGAATTTAAGCAACGCATTCCGACGCAGTGAGCCGCTTTTCGGTAAACACGTGCGTTTAATTGAAGCTCAAGAGTAAACACGGCTCAAAAGCGTAGGCGGTGGTAGGCTGTGGGGTCCTGGTGAAACGACGTGCTGCCTAACGGCAGCTAAGGGAACTAAACGATGCAGTCTCCAAAAGGGACGCTTGTATACAGTGAAAAAAATTCAAATCGTTCACGCATGCTTTGGCATAGCACGAAATAATGACGTCATAAGGGATGTATCCTTTCAGCAAGTAATTTGGGGACAATGTTTTTGACCTTTGGTTTACGAGCGTTTATTTTGATTGAAGTTACAAGTTTAGGCGTCGATTGCTTCCTACCTTATATACGTTGCAAAATACTAAACTGTTAGCCTTATGAGCATTTTGGCAACGTAAGTTTAATCCTGGTTGATATATGCCCATTTTGTGCAAGTCCTCATAGGCGACGGCATTTTCAAGTTGAGTTGGAATGTTAGGATGCCTTTGCATCATTGGAATTCTTGGCCACAAGCGCATGATCATTTCCCTGAGCTCTTTTGGCTCTTCATACTACTTGTATTGCTTGTCTGCGCTTTTAACAAACCGCAACGTTTGTTGTGATATTTGTATATATGTATTTCTGCTTCGTACGTTCGTTTTGAAAAAGTTGTTGTGATATGTTGCATCTGCGTCCGTAGGAGAAAAAAGCAGCCTCGTGTTTCGCATTGATTACAAGTGCGTAATTACGGAAAGATGGCCCTAACCAGCCAGTATGGTGTTGCGTGTTCTGTTAGTGAAAAGATAGAAAACCGATCGTACTATTGTACTAACGATGAGTATGTTGGTAATGAAACTTTTTGAGTCCATTACAAGGAAACCCATTTTCGATTATTGGCAATTGTGATTACGTAAGTTTCCCTGCTGTCGAACAGACTGCGAAGAAGCCCGTTTAAGTTTTTCCCATTTCAAGCAATGCATTGTTCCTACATTATCAGATTTGTTTTAACGGACAGTTGCTTGGTTCAGCTTTTCTTAGATAGGAGAGATTTATCGTTGCCATGACGCGTTGTTAAGGCAGTTTAGCGTTTGGGGTTCGTTAAGTCGTCTCGTCGAACGGATAGTGTCTTAAAGTGTAATGTAGTTGAAACTTAGTCTCTCAATCTTGCTTAGCTCCTATTTTCTTCCTCTTGCTGCAACGCGATAGAACCCAACAATCGATGCGAATGCTGATTGTTGCCATCCACTTCTGTTCGCTAATGCTAACCGCATTAGCTGCCGGATATTTCCGTCAGATTGACTTTCGTTTGACAGCGTTATTCCTTTCTTCTGTAATGTGCGAAAGTCGAACGAACCGTCGCCTTTTGGTGAACTGCTGACAAAGCGCGTTCAGCAAGCGCGCAACTTCAAGTTGCTTTTCTTCCCATTCGACCGCAGCGCGGCGTATTATGAAATTGTTTGTTTTTTTGCGTTATGTTTAGCCGACTCGTTTCTTGTTGCAAATATTGATTACTGCTTGAGCATTATTAATGAATTAAGCTTCATTAGCGAATGACAACGCCGCAAATGACGTAAACAAGCTCAGCTTTAGCTCCAACGCAAATCGCGCATTCAGCGATGCGACGTTTATGACAATTGCAATTGAGCGAACGATTTTCCGCCGTTTTGTATTCTTTTATGGTGGAGCAATGACGTAGGGGACGCGGCGATTATGCAAATTATGCAATTTGCTTAAAATATACAAAGAGAAATGGTTTTGCAAGCCCATCCTGTTTTCCGAGTTGCAAATTGCGGACATGAATAAGTTGACTTCGTTAGTCGCTGGTTGGCTATTTGCCAAATTGTTGAAAGGGCGCAGAATTATTTATGCAGCTTACTAACTTGCTTAGGCTGCCCACTTGTCATGCGGAACGTTGGTAGCTGAAATCTCTTCTAACTTCGAGTTCCGGTGCATAGAACAAACAAGTGTAATTAGGAATGCGTAAAGCGTTGGGTTAACGTCATCTCCAAGGGCGGATGTAGGGTTGATAGTGCTCAGAAGTAAGTAAAATGAGGTTAACGACGGCTTAGCTGCCGGAGACTTCGAAGTGACGTACAGATTCTTATCGGAAGGGAACAAATCGTTTCAAGCGCTACCGATGATGTTTTAGTAGAATCATTTTAAATCCCTCTTTTCCTTTTCGCGCCAACTTAATCCTGCTCCCTCTTAGTCTGTTCTCGCAAGCTATGACGACGTCTGTAAACTTCGATTGCCGAATATTCATTACATGTTCTGTTCAGTATAACTGTTAAAATTTAAAATGAACGTATTCCAGCGAAGCAGAGTCAAAAGAAGGACTGAAAACGTATTGAATAGTTGAGCAGTTTGTAAGTTTTTAAAAAATTGCATTCCTCCTCTGCTGTAAGCTAACAGACGATGGCAAACTTGAGATTGCGTTGATTTTGCAGTATCCGTCCAATTTGCATGAAAAGAAATGATCAGCAAGTCGAGCACGCGACGTTGCAGCATCGTTGATAGTTTCCGCGTTAAGTTTATCTAATAAAAAGAAGAAGTGCCGCACTTTGCGTATAAAGTGTTTTTGCGAAGTGGCGACGCGCGTCAGTTTTTGTTTTTCAAAAAATTCGTTTCGCCTTGCGCTCATTTCAATATGCAAATTGCTTTTTCATTTCAGCTTGATCTCGAACCGCACGGACGACTGCACATTCGCGTCGACTTGAATGGCACGCTTTCTCCAAGTAAGTGCTTTGATTTTTTTTTGTTGACGAATTGCCGCGCTTACAGTAGGGGCCTAATAGTGACCAGTTTGCAGTTTTTTTAAAAATATGCTTTGCTGCCTATTGCATATATAGGTTTCCATTGATGGGCGAATAGCAGTCGGGGTGAATGACTAAGCTAGTAGTATGAAACTGTTGTTAACTTGTAGAAGGAAGTTGAAACTTTTTAGTTTGCAGTCTCGCATCAGCTGCGGTCTTCCTCCTTTGTTTTTCAACTTCCGGCGAAATATAGGGCCAATGGCGCAATAAATAACCAGTTCATACTTTCACGGCTGCCGGAAGTGACTGCCGTCTCGATGGGACAAGTCGCTTAATTGTTCCGCTAAGCATTTGCACCGACACTGATTCCGCCCGAGGCGTTTTGTCATTCATGCAAGTTGTAAACAATCTTTTCTTCTTTGCAGCATTAACAACGAGAAATTTAAACGGGATCCGCAGAAGCGACGAAAAGTCGTTTATGATTTACTCATCAATAGTTAGACTTGAATGAAATATTGAAATTTGTACAAGTTGCCGTAATGGGCGAGATGATAAGGTTGTTTTTGTCAGAATCATTTTGAATTTTAAAATGTTTCAATGAAATATCCTCTAGTAGTATTTCCTACGGTAGTCCATTTAAAGTTGAGGCAATTCAAGGCTACGCCATCGTTGCATATTGAAAAGTGCAGCCGCCTTTCGTAGTCTTGTTCTATTGATGCGACTTTGTTGGACAGAATGTCGAATCTGCCGCGGGGAAGATTGATGTAAAAGAATTTTCGTTCAAACTGTTAAGTTAACAATAGGCACTTAATTTTTCCTGCAATGAACCTGAAGGTGTACGATAATAGACGCTTTTGAGCTGCTTACGTCACAGTTATCGTGTAGTTATTCAAATTTCTGAGCCGCTTAAACTTTTTTCAACAAGCTGCGTTCACAAGGAATTCTGTCATCCCTTTTTCCGCCGGATGTTTTTCTTGTAGCTTTGCCTTCGGGAAGCAAACATCCGTTAGCAGCTTAGCGTTTAGGAGAAGACTACGCTGTGCTTCCCTATTCCATTTTCAATGCATTAGTATTAATATTTATACAATCGCGGTTCCTTACTGTAACTTATCAGTTCCGTGTGAAGCAGATCAATAAGTGTGACTACCAATGTTTGGCGATCAGCCATTGCTTATCGGTTTGAGCACTGCTCTTAATTGTCCATCATCCATGCTAGCGTGTTAGCTACTTACCTTTCTTGTATGTATCAGCTTTTAATGTTTGCAGAGCACTTTGCCAGACTCATTTGGAAAACAAGCTGAAACTGGATAATGGTTAAAGCCGCTCTGAACCGCGTATTGCGTGACCATAGGCGAATCTTGTTTTTCAAAAGTCATTTAATAACAGCTTTTCTGTTTTTTGACCAAAAGTGGCACAGCTTTCAAAAAAAGTGAGCTCCAAAAGAGGGGAATGAATAATTAACTAGGGGCGACCAGGCTTGACGTATTGTCCATGCAGTAGCAAAACTTTCGCGCATCCGCCGACTGAGCGCAGCGCGACTGATTTCCGTACTTGTTGATCCGACTGATTTGACCAACAATGGATAGTCGCTGGTCTGCCGGCCTTTCGCGCAGTACAGCTTCGAAGTGTCCGCCGCCAGGCGTCGCTTCAATAGTGACCAGATAATCTGCATAGGTGGTCGACGACAATGATGACGACGAGGACGAGTGCGTTGGTTTCCAAAAGTTTGGCCTAATTTCTATACCCGGCAGAAGAGCATAGGCGGAAAGCACCTTAGTCAATTTCAAGGTAGCGCATCGTCCCGGCTCGAGTTGTTCAAGTTGCCGATTTAAATAATCGACAACGATTTGGGCCGACCTTTTGGCCAACTCCGTTGAGGCATTAATGGCAACTTGCTGCCCGCAGGTACAATATTGCTCCGGTATTTCGGCTTGCTGACAAGAACGGCCGTTGGGCAAAGGCCGAAATAGGCTGAGACCCCTTGGCAAGGGTCCAATGGCGTAAGCGCTATCCCTTGACGTCCTTTCAAGGGACTTCCAGTTGGAGTGGTCAAGCAGATGCAACAACGTAGCGTGAAGGTCGTAATGAGTTGCCAACAATTTGGCGTTTCTCTCCAAGGTGGCTACCAGCGTGGGATGATTGGTAGCCACTTGCTTTGGTAACGCTACAATGAATACGGGCGTGTTCTCCTCCATTCTACCCACCACCGTGTGACGTATAGAGCCGAAACGTTGGCCATGGTCGGACAGGACGAACAATACGACGTTAGTTGTGTACTCCCTTATTTGGCGAAAAAAATTGGCAAAGTCTTCATCCGCCAATTGGACTTGGTTAATCCAGTCGTGACTAATTTCGGTCTGCCAATTCAGACCAAATACCGGTCGATGTCCGTTGTATTGACGCAGAAAGTGTTTCACATAGTTCAATTGATAGCTGTGCGTTGGATTGTTTCCAACGCATAGATGCTTGCTGCGAAGATGCAAAAAGCTGTAGAACATTCGACTCATAAAAGGTCTGTAATAATGATCGGTCGGTTTCGCTCGGAATCCGTTGCCGTCTTCGTTGAATAAGCTCCAGTTGGGCATATCCTCGGCAAACAAAGTTGCGTATCCTTTTCTGGCGTACTCCTTCCATACGATTGGCCAATCGTCGTAGAAACGATTTCTCATGTCTGCCGGCAGCTCTTGCACTCCTTCCATACGTCTGCCCGTCAGCATTGCAATACCGTTTGGAAAACTGTTGTCGCCTACTTTGTTGAAACTGTCAAACATGACCGACTTGTATTCGGTGGACAAAACGTCGAAAAGCTTTGGCATGCAGCGGACGAAGTTTGAGCGTGACATGGAGTCAATTACGAAAAGTAGTGCTCCTACGCGCTGCTGCTGCTGTCCTTCCTCTGTTAGTCCGTGTGGACTTGGCCTTGCTGGTACCCGGATGATATGATTATGGAAGTTGGTATAAAATGATACTGGCAAGATACCCTTTTGGCAGGCGGTCTCCACGAACTCGCATTGCAACGTTTCGCCCGTTTCTGGCAACGCCTTCCAGTCGCTGAGATTTTCGCCCAAGTCGCCTTTTAGCCTATCGTGCTCTATGCAACGGTATTGGCACTTCAGGTTGTCCAAACCAGCTTCCTTAACCTGGGAGGAATTGAGCATTAGTCGGCCGGAATTGTCCACGTACGTCAATTCCGGTTGGAATCGTTTGCAGCTCAATGGCGGGAGCTTTTTGTAATAGGGAAGCACCAAGGGATCCCAAGGGTCCATTTGAGGCGCTTTGCAAGCTTTCGAGTACAGACCCGGCGGGACGTAGAAGAATGTAGGCTGTACGAATTCGTTCAAGTTGGCCCAAAGCTGAGCAGCGGCAAAAATGACCAGTGCAGCAACAACGCACCGAACGAGCAGCGACTTCCTCTTCGACGAGTTGGTCCTTTTAAGGCGCATCGATGCCAAAACTTCTTCATATGGTTTTTTTCTCGAATAGCTTTGAAAAAAGGCGGTCGTTTTCTCTTCAATCACCGTGCTCCGCCAGTGTTGCTCGCCTCAAGCCTTACCAAATTCCATGTTTGCTCATTTTTGAGCTTTTAAGATCTGCATTTATGAATAAGTGTTGCGTGACGCTATAATGAGCAGACGGCGAATACCTTAAGCGGAGAGGTGGCGTTATCAACACGCGGTAGTAAGATAGCGCTTGGACGGAATTATCGCCACGTGTGAAGGCGCGGATGGACCAGTTCAAGCTGCGCTGAGAGCAACCGATATTGTTCCCGTTGAATACCTAAAATAGGGATGCATTGGCTTGATCGATAATTGACCTCGGCGCGCGGTACTCTAATTGGTCTACGAAGACTTACGACCGCATTTTTGGCTAGCAAAAGTGTGATACTGTTTGGTTAGCTTCCCTAACGGTGGCGTACAGAACTTCCGTTGTGTTGTCAAAGGAAAAAAGACAAAGCGTTGACAGTGAGCAGCAGTGTCAGCAATCGCGTCTTGATGGCAGTGTTGGTCGCAGCAACTTTTGCCCAACGAATTTCTCCTACCTGGTATTGATCAGCAACAGTTCATACCGGTTGGAGAAAACCGGTTTTTTTCGTTGGGACTAACTAGTAGCCGCCATTTTGCACTGATCAGCTATTGTTGGCTTGATCGACCAAAGCGCGACTGTACTATGCCTAAAGTTGGAGGAGCTCACTTTTCTTAAAGAAGTGACCAATCGTTTTCCACTCCGTAAGACGCTGTTGCCTGCGCGTCAATCCGTTGGTTGCATCACATTCAGCTGACGTACCTGAAAGCGTAGGTTTTATGCGGTATCGTAAAATGCATAGCCTTTTAGAGTCTCGCGTTTGCCTTAACGTACGTGGTTACGACGGTTGCTATAGTAACTGTCGCCAGGATGCGTTATACGAGGGTATAGAAGGTGTCATAGTACCCTTACGTGGATAGCTGTCATGTCAAGCTTGCATGGTTTCTAAAGTGAGCGCTAGACTGAGTATTAGCAAGTTTCTCGCTATGCAAATAAGAGGTGATTTAATTGTTTTTCTCTTTCCATTAAGCAAGATTAGGCTTGTGTTTGTTTGGGTTGCGTCGACGTTTACCTTTTCCTGCCTACTGTCCAAGCAAAGCGTGCGAGCTGGTTGCGCTATGAGCTGATTAAATTCTACAAACCGAACGTTACTGTACATAGGCAACAAGTAGACGACCGCTCAATGAGAGAGGAGCAAAAGGTGACGTTTTTAAAAATTCAGCTTCTGCGGGCAATTGTTTACAGAACGGGTAGTTCAATCCGTTTTTTGCTAAGGGCGAGAAATCGAAATAGAAACGTTTTTCCACTCACCTGAAGCTTCTTGCTTGAGAGACAATTGGGCAGAATAAGAATCTTTAGCGAGCAGCAGCAACTTGGAAAAGTAAAATCCTATTCCGCCGTCCGCCTACGCTGCTCACCGAAAAGGATGCTTTCATATTTGAACTGCCGTGATTCAGCGTTGCGTTCAATACGTTGGGCAAGTTGAATTTTGAACAAATTCCGACGTAACGATTTCTAATTCTTGCGTCGCGCTCCGTTCGTTTGCATAGCGCGTCTCGTATATTGATTCTTTAAACTTGTTAGTATGCCAAGCGCGCTCTTGCGGTGCTTGAATAAAAAATTGCCCCCCAATTAGTTAACGTAAGCTCTACGTTTCTATTTCCGTCGTTGGAAGTTGGCCATTGGGGGTAAGATTGAAATTGCACGGCAAATTTATGTTGTTGAACAAGTTGATCGATTCGTCAGATGTCCTTTTTTTAATGCTATTTAAAAACGTGTACATACTGCCATTGTGATGCGTAAATCACGTTAGGCTGTTTTCAAGCTGAGTATGAATAGTGCTGCTCTAAAGAAGTGCACCATCAATATAAAAAGGGAAATGCTTGCAATGTGAAGCAGCAGGTTATGCGTACTTACGTCGTATAGTTATTGCTTATTAGTGAAGGTAGTGGTGGTGATGTTAGCGTTAGCATTAGATGACGTAGAGTAAGCAAGGGCGGCTGTCAGTGGAAGCACGCTTGCTTTGCTGATTGGAATGGCGTGCCGTCAGTGTAACTGATTTCAGCAGTCGGAAAAGTTGGTCACAAATACATTGTTGCGTAATAGATTGGAATTTGCGACGCAGTTCGGCTGCGTTTCAATAAATTTTCAATTTGTACAGTATGAGAACTTTAATTTATGCCGTCTACAGTGGTCACACGTTCGCTTGAGAAGTTCTGTCATGCCCAGCGGTTGACATATACGTCGCCAAGATCAGGCAGAGCTATGGCCTAAGTGACCTAAGAGGAAAGTGTAATTTGGTCGTAGCGTCTTCAAGTGTTGGTCGCACGTTTAGTTCTACTCTGTACCCACCCACTGAATCGCGTGGCCGTAGTTGGTGTTTTTTGAACTTTCTCTCACGAGTTTCCTTTTGTTAGCCATCAAGCAATAAACAATTGCGCGCAATGGATAGACCTTGACGAATAGTTTGGTCATGATGGTGCGTATACCTATCCTTTAAAAGAGATGTTATGACGTCAAAATGAAGGAAGATAGATATTATGCTGCGGTCACCCGCTTGCAGTAGTCAGATAGGTCTGCCTAGTGCGAATTTTTAAATTTTTGCAACATTCCTAAACATTGCTTTTTGATTTAGGTTTTCCATTTATTGATTTCCTGCCTTTGCAATTCCGCTGATAGGTGTGCTAACATTAAGTTGGCGAGAGCACCTTACACGCTGCTGAATTGTGAGTTTTATAGACTCTTTTAAAATGAGATTCCGACGTAGTAGCTTGTCGGGATGGAATCGAAACGCGCTCGTCGTGGCCTCTCTGCTTTCAGTCGTACAGCCCATTTTATTCATAATATCTATTCTGGTCTGTCCTTCCGAGTAGATCTTAAAGAAGAGATGCGAAATACGTTGTTTCGTGGAAGTCGTTTTTTTGCTTCTCTTGAATTAGAGTTGCTTTTTTCGCAGTGTTTTAAAATGGCAGTCGGTCTGACGAAAACACTTTCCTCAGCGATTGTAAATTGTCATCTGCTTATCTTTATTCCATTTTTGTCGTTTGATACAATTATAATTTATTATTACTCCTTATTACTCTTTGGTTTTACTGTAACGGTTTAAATTTTAAATCTTACAGTATTACTGATACGCAGGCAGCGCTTTCACGTTTGTGTTCGTGACGCTGAAAACGAGAGCTAACGTGTCCGAAAGGTTGCGAAAATTTTCCTCGCATTAAGCGGTGCAACTTAACAAATTCGCCTTGAATATGAATAGGCATTACGCCTGTTAAAAATCATACTGTATTTCAATGAAATGTTGGTAGGTTATAGTATCACATGTGGACGAGCACTGTCCTTAAAAAAGAATATTTGATTTTCTGCGGCTCCACTGCACAAGTGCTTTTATGAATCCCATATTTTGAGTATCATTTTTTAGATGCGGAACCGTCGGGTCGAGTGTTTCAAGAAAAAACTGGCGCCTTTATTGGCCGTCAGCGCCGAGGCGCCATGCGCCTCCGAGTCCATCAGGTTAATGCTCACAAGTTCATGGCTACATTTTTTCCCCAGCCAACATTTTGTGCCCACTGTCGGGAGTTCATTTGGGGTCTTGGCAAGCAGGGATATCAATGCCGGCGTACGTGCTTTCTTTTTAAGCATAGCATCTCTGCGTTTAAGCGGTCTGCCACTCTTGTTGTTTCAGTTTGTACAGTGGTTGTTCACAAGCGCTGTCACCTGAACGTTGTATGGAAATGTCCAGGCTTCAAGGACAAAAGTGCGGCCAAGGTTGTAGAGCGCTTGCTAGTACAAATTTCTCTTCCTCAACCTTTTTTTGTTCAGCAGCAGCCGGACACGCGCTTCGATATCAACTTACCTCATCGCTTCGTCCCTCACAACTATAAGAGGCTCACCTTTTGCGATCATTGCGGTTCGCTGCTCTACGGCATCATCAAGCAGGGCTTACAGTGTCAAAGTATGCGCAGGTAACTTTCATCTTTTTTTGAAATTATATTTGCACTCTTTCAGCGTGCAAGCTGAATGTTCATAAGCGTTGCGAAAAAAATGTTGCCAATACTTGCGGCGTCAATTCAAAAAGAATGGCCGAGGTATTATCCCAATTGGGCATTAGTGGGTACAGTTCCGTGGACAGCAAGCACGTGAGTTTGAATGCCTCTGTTCCTTTGGTGTTCTGCTAGCGCGCGCCTTCGTTCAGCCTATTCGATCAACTTGTGGTAGTTTGAATGAGCGAGCAAGTACAGACCCTCTTCCAATGCACGCGTTCCGTTTGGGTGAGACGGACACTAAATCGTCCGACGGTTTTCGCAGCAATGGAGCCCTTAGCCCTGCCTCCTGGAAAGGGCGCAGAGAGTCGTCTGCAGTTAAATTTACCGTAAAAGATTTCAATTTTATCAAAGTTCTTGGAAAAGGAAGTTTCGGCAAGGTTTGAACATTTGCCAACTATGCGCGTCGTTGGCGTAATCGTCCTTTGCAGGTGTTGCTTGCCGAAAGAACGGGAACGGACGAAATTTATGCCATAAAGGCATTGAAAAAGGATGTCATCCTACAAGATGACGACGTCGATTGCACAATGGTCGAAAAACGGGTACTAACTTTGGCCGCCAAACATCCCTTCTTGACGGCGCTGCATTCCTGCTTTCAAACCGAGGTTTATTGCAAGCTCTGTCCCTCTCATTGGGGACCGTTTCAAGTTTGCACACTCTTATTTAGGAATATTTATTTTTCGTGATGGAATTCGTCAGTGGCGGTGACTTAATGTTTCAAATACAAAGGGCAAGAAAGTTTGACGAACCGCGAGCACGGTTCTATTCCGCCGAAGTGACCAGCGCTTTACAATTCCTTCACCGTCATGGCATCCTGTACAGGTACGTCTCCTTTTACGTGTTGGTGTTTTTTTAAGCTGTGACCATCAACCTTGTAGAGATTTAAAGCTAGATAACATATTGCTGGACGCGGACGGCCACGTTAAACTGGCTGATTTTGGCATGTGCAAGGAGAATGTCAAGAATGGCGTATTGACGTCAACATTCTGCGGTACACCGGACTACATTGCCCCTGAGGTGCGACAAACCGTATTGCATTTTCGGTAGTGATGACGTAAAACGTTTTAAAATAGATTCTTAGAGAGCTTGACTATGGTCCCTGCGTGGATTGGTGGGCTTTGGGAGTCCTAATGTACGAAATGATGGTCGGCCAACCTCCGTTCGAAGCGGACAACGAGGAGGACCTTTTCGAGGCAATCCTTCATGACGAGGTGCTCTACCCGGTGTGGCTAAGCAAAGAGGCAGTTTCAATACTCAAAGGGGTTAGTTGTCTCAGCTTTCCATCATAGGAAGGCACGTTTATAAAATTGTTGCCTGTTGCAGTTCATGACGAAAAATCATTTAAAGCGGTTGGGTTGCGTCGCCACCGTCGGTGGAGAAGACGCCGTTCGCGCTCACCCGTTTTTCAAGGAGATTGACTGGGAAAGTTTGGAAGCGAAAAAAGTCAAAGCACCTTTTAAACCAAAATTGGTGAGCTGACAAACCTTTTGCTAAACGCGGCGAATTGTCCGTAGTGACTTCTTCGCTTGCAGAAAAGCCGAAAGGACGTGGCGAACTTTGACTCCGATTTCACCAAGGAAGATCCTTTTCTTTCTCCCGTTGACCCGTTGGTGGTTCGCCTGATCAATCAGGACGAATTTCAAAATTTTACCTTCACGAATCCTGATTATCAGACCGGTGAACGGTAATATGCCTGCGAGAAACGGAAGCGACTTTATCATTTCGGGTCGACCGGTTTCCATTGAAGCACCAAATGTTCATGCTCCCCTTTCTATTCAAATTCTTTAACATTTGCCCATAGCTTTACCCTTCGTAGGCTTTAAGAGAATGTTTTTTAAAAATCACTGCAATGCAAATACGGTATCGCGCGTCGATGTCTTGTTGCTTCTTCTTCTTCTCTTTCTCTTCTTCGTTACGCGTTTTGGATGCAGTGTGTTCTATTCGATGTTACGCGCTTCCATGATGCTCAATCTTACGTAGGTTGGGACAATGGTTTATCGTATGCTTGCCGCCCTTTGGCATACTGGAAAAAGCAAGCTTTTACTCACCTAGTCGAGCCTAAACTTTCACGGGCTGTTGCTGTACATAGTTATGCTAACCGAGGCAAAATTCAGGTTCGCTCCTGTCGTTCCTTCTGCGTGTGCTTCAAACTGTTCTAGTCATTCCTATTATTTGTTAAACAAAAGATTTTACCGTTTTCGCCGTTATTATCGCGCTATGCTAAGTATTTCTCTTTCCCATCCGAAGTGTTCCACCAACCGATGCCGTTTGTTTATACGGCAAACAACGCTGCTGACAGCTGTGGCAAACTGCGATCATTTAAAGTTCAGTCGTTTTTTTTCAAGAGCATTTTTAAAAATTAAACTGTGGGCAATTATATGCTATTTTTTGCGGCGGAGCAAATGATACTAGTTGCAACTTTTTGCTTGATATTGCATATACAAATCTACAGACTTAAAATCTGCACTTCGTACGTTTTTTCTGTTGATTCCCTAAAATCGCGGGCTGCTCTTTTATTCAGGAAAATTGCGATGGTGAAAACAAACAGACACGCTATAAGGTCTTCAAAGTTCAAATATTCGAATATGACAGTAGGCAATGGTACCTGCAAGTCAATTGACAATACAGTATTCGAATAGCCCCGTTGTACAAAATTCGAATATGAAAGTAGGGCATGGTGCCTGCAAGTCAATTGGCGATGCATTATTTGAACAGTCCCTTGTCCAAAGTTCGAATATAACAGTTGGACATGGTTTCTGCAAGTCAGTGTGCCATGCATTATTCCAGTAGCCCTCTTTTCCAAAATTCAAGTATTCGAATAGGACAGCAGGGCATGGTACGTGCAAGTCAATTCGCCATGCATTATTCGAACAGCCTCCTTGTCCAAAATTCAAATATTCGAATA